>CM046723.1:600000-855704 GCA_025584915.1 Monochamus saltuarius | reverse complement strand
CTGGTGTGGAATTTCCCTCATTTGAACTGCTGCAATCGTTGCTGTAATAGGTTGTTGCTGTAACAAGTTGAAAATGTCTTTTTTACACGAGTATGAGTAACTGTAGGAGCGTTAAAGTTGAATACAAAAATACCGTCACAAAACTATGAGGCCGTTTGAGGTGATTTTTTTTAAAAACGTTCGTCATAGAATTCCCCTTTGGGTCTTCATTTTCGCGGAATTTGACTCCAAAAATGGGTTTGCATGGAAAAAACTAGATTTTTCGCACAAAAATGAGCCTACGCAACACGAGATTGAGATTTTGCCGGACTTTTTTATAGGGGAATGCTCGTCTTGGAAAGCCCTAAAAGACTGCCCACTTAAATTTCAGGGAGAAATTTTCCGTTGCTCTTAAAATGGCAATCATCCAAAAATGTTCACATATCAGAAATCGTTCTACTGAAAACAGAGAAAGTGATGGAAAAAATCTCATCTCACAAAAATTATTTGTACACATGCAAGGAATCCGCAAAAATTTTTGGACACATTTTTGAACATCCACTAAAGTGGCTACATACAGAGATTTTCCGAATTTTTCCGTAATTCTGAAAAAGGTGATACAGGTGATACAATAGTTCTTTGTTAATGAGAAATGATTGGATTTTCCTGTAACTGTTCGGATGGAAATGTATGATAGTGAAAATTTCTCCCCGAAATCTAAGTGGACAGTCTTGTAGGGCTTTCCAAGACGAGCATTTCCCCATAAAAAAGTCCGACAAAATCTCAATCTCGTGTTCCGTAAAGTAATTTTTGTGCGAGAATTCTAGTTTTTTCCATGCAAACCCATTTTTGGAGTTAAATTCCTCGAAAATGAAGACCCAAAGCGAAAATTGAGAAAGACGGATCGATAGGCAATTTTATGACGAACATTAAAAAAAAATCAACTCAAACGGCCCAACCCTAAGGGGTGTACAGTAGCGCTTTGCGCCACTGTGCGCCGTCGTCAACTGAAACACAACTTGCGCACGTGACCTTGAACTTGCGTGAATTTGTTAAATTCGGCACGCGCCTGGAAAAATTAATTTTATTTTTAAAGTGTTTACTTTCATCAACAAATTCAAATCAGCTGCACTATGCTCTTTTGTAGATACTCGATTTTTTCAGTACATATCCCTGAATGTTGTGACTAAAACGTGGAGGGCTTCATTTTATTTGCTAAGTTTGAGAAATACACCATCAATACATCAACTTAATGTTTTTCTCTTTGTACCAATCCATAAAAGGTTGGTAGACACATTCATAAATTTCTCGACATATCTTGGGGAGAAGATTCAAAGATATTTCTTTCACACACTCCAGTATATCTTCAGGTACACCTAAATCTTGATTAGATTCTGTTTTTACAGACTTTTCAGCAAATTGAGCCAGAAACAATCACAAATGAACCTCAATTAGCAAAATAATTAATGTTTGATCCATAACTATATAGATTTGATTAATTTCAAAGCACAAATTGATAATTAAATGTGTTGGACGGATCACCCACAGAAAAAAAATTTCCTTAACCATCTTAAAATAACATTATTTGATTGTCTGAAAGACGGAGGTGTAAAATTTTCAGGGAACATTTTAAAGTAACCTTTTTACTTTACAATTTGATAAGGTTCACGGTAGAGGTGCGAAACATTTCCGTCTGTTAATAATAAACAATTACATTTTTAATTGCTTTAGAATTGCTAGCCCCAAATTTCCCCGTCCTCCACCTCTCTTCTCAGCCGTTCCCGTTGTAAAACGAATTTAATATTAAATTTGTATATCAAGAATTTCATAAAACACTTTAATTGATTGCCCTCTCGCTTTATTCTTAAACCGGTGAAATTCTGTCACGGTAGAATATAAAGTGCCGGCGATATAAACTTTGTTCATACGCTCTCCTCAGAACAAAGCATGATTAACTGAAACATAAACGTTCATTTTAAAGTTGTGTTGAATTATTATAAGTCGTACACGTTGTATAGTTATGAGAACTTCTGCGAGATGATAGTTAAACAACGGTTTTAGGAGCGTTTTAAATTACAGTATGAATCATGTTATGTTTTCAAATGGCAAATTCGAGTGTAGAAAATAAAAAAATACAAAAACATGAAAACGCGTTGAATTTTAAATTATTCTGTTATTATAAATATTAATAACACAATCTTTCAAGTCGGATATTAGATAAACATGTATTTTTTTCTTCACTTAAGTATTGGAAGCAGATAAGACCACTGCATCCTGCATTTTAACGTTAAGCTGCAAATTCATGAAGTATTTGCCCTTTCTTGATTCGTCCTTTGACCTTTACGGTGTTTTTAATCTTCAACATTTTTATGTAAATTATTACGCCTTCTTAATTTTAACATATTTCCATATATATTTCGTTGGTGTAGGTGTGTTACGAGTATAATAACTCAGACTAAGGGCAAAGTGTTGGAGACATTAAGGACGCGGAAATAATTCAAGCAGGCACTGAGTTCTATTTTAGTTTAATAAACGTAAAGTGATTACATCCCCGCCTAAATTTTCACACGCTTTATTTCTACGTGTAATATATTTCGTGGAAGATGCAGCGACGTGATCATAATTGACTTATTTTAAAGTACAGCGGTAGCTCGTTATTGCACAAATAGAATGGAATAGCTCCAATGTTTCAAGGTCTAAATAAGGTTTTTCTTGAACAAGTGCCTTTAATCGTTGAAACAAATTGCGTAGCCAAGGGATGCTTGATCAAGGAATTATTAATAAAATACAAAAAATAATTTACCATTCTGAACAACTTTTTCAAGTAACATTTTGCTATATTTTCAGCAGAAAAGGCACTTTACCTAAAACCAAAACAGTTTTTACTCGGTGCGCTGAGCATTTCAAATAGGATTATTTCAAAAATGGTTATTCCTACCGACTTCAGCAAAGTATACCTTTTTCAAATAAAACGGGTAGGAGAATCGATTGTTTCGATAGTCAGATGGATACACTAAGCTGCAAAAAAGTTACACACGCAAAATACCAAGTATCTTTGCTTCAATTTAGAAGTATCAAGTGTACTAATATTACTATAGTCACACTAAACAAATTAGATTCTAGAATGCTTTTCCTCTTCTTAAACTTTGATAAACCTCGCCGATTTCTAGAAAAGTATAAGAATATTCAATGTAACACTGTGAATTAAATCACCACCAAATCACCACCAAAAATCTATTATAGTGCTCTAGATTTAGCATCTTGTCTACCGACTTCAGCAAGGTATACCTTTTTCAAATAAAACAGGTAGAAAAATCGATTGTTTCGATAGTTAGATGTATGTACTAAGCTGCAAAAAAGTTCTGCCATTTAAAAGAACCATGGTGTGTCACAAGTGGCGCCCTCTACTAGTGACGTCAAAATTAGAAACAAATTTAAATTTCTCGCCTGCAAAAACCCTTGGTCTACAAATTGTATGTAAATATTTGGGTTTTTTAAGAAGTTACTTAACAAATATCGAAAATAAAATTTTAAATTAGACACCCTGTATCTTTTATATTATGCGATTATTATGGGATATAGGCATGTCAGGTTAAATCGATTTACTTTCACGTAAGGTATCTGTTTTTCTACTTCATTTAAAAACACCCTGTATAATTTTGCGTAATGTTGATATTCGTGAATTTTGCAGCAAAACTTTTCATAAAGTATAATGACAATGTGGAAAATAATAACTATCTCAAAGATAGCACTCGATTTCCCTCCCCTCCTACTCTCCTCCAATATAAGTGAAATAATTAAATAGTGCATATTTTAAGAACATAATTCCAAACGTGTGTGTACATTCCGGCTAAGTTATTTGTTTTCAATTTAAGGATTAAGGAAGGTATACCCCTACTACTTTACATTTACAACGTTTACCAAAGGACGATGGGTTGGAGAGCGAATTCTGGATGTATTCGCCAGGGAATTCAGGGCACATCCAGCGGAGGAGTACGAAAGGTGTATACAGGCGGGGACGCTCACTGTAAACTATGAAAAGGTTCCCACGGATTACAAATTGAAGCATAACGATCTACTAGCCAACATAGTCCACAGGTAGGTGGAGGGCCAATATTTGATATTGTATCAATAATTCGTAGATCTTGATCTCCACAGATATATCTACCTGTTTATAGAGATACCCTTGAAAGCGATGTTTCAATATTGACAGTATTTTAAGCCCACACTCACGTACCAAATAACCTTTTTGATAAATTCGTCTCCAATTCTTGGCGGACATGTTATTCTACATCTCTATTGTACTTGTACCTTTATGAGAGTAGAATTATTGTCAAATAATATTTTATTCTATTCACATTCTAGATACTTTACACGACGGTAGACCAAATATGCGATCCATAGATTAACAAAAAAAATACAAGATGGATAAAGAAGTTGTTGCACAAGGTCACATGCAAACGTTAAATTCGACTTCACTAATTTTTCACAAGGATTTAAATTTTTTATCAAAAAAAACAATCTAGCATTGTACTACTGAGATATTAATATCACCTTGATTTTTTCTATAAAACACCCTGTATATTATTATACTTTTGAATTCTCACTTTTCCTGATTGCATTGGTATAAACATGTAAGTAATGTGTGTAATTTCATCGATATAAATATGTAAGTAATAAATTTTATTTTTTTATTATAAATAATACAAAACTATATTGGAATCAAATTTATAGAGCAATTTAAAGAATAATGTATACAAATTATTCAAAATTGTTGAATCTATGTCACTCTGTATACAAAAATGTAGCACCAAAAAGAAAATAGAATTATGTTCAACGAAAATGGTTGACATGATAATAACAAAAGATTCACACATTTCTAAAATAGGTTTTACGTTTAAACTGCGTTTTAAAAAGTGATAATTTAATATGATATTTAATCTCATTGTGTAGAAAATTACGGACAATGTTGAACCTCCCTTTTTGTTTATTTATAGAATTAAATTCATTTATTTAAAACTCGATTTGACTGTTAACGAGATTTTCACGGGATGTAAAATTGAAATTCAAGCTTTCATATATAAATTCAGAGTATTCTGTTTACTATCCACCGTATTTTTTTTTATATTAAACGGCTGTTTTTACTGAAAATTATATTTCTCCGTGCCGTGTTTACACAAGGTGTCCTCAAATTTGATGCAATATTCTACTTGTACATTCTACAATACAACAAATAAGAAAAACGTATGTATGAACTCATAATCTCCAAAGGCAAATGATTAAATCATACCCAGTACACAATATTTTGAAAACAATTCTATATGACTTTGTTTTGCCATAATAACATAAATATTTGTACTAATTGAAAATAATTTCCTTCAAATTGGAGTGTTCGATTTTTTATATTGTTTAAATACTGTTTGAGTACCAAATTGCGCAGCATTTTTGTATCTCTTATAATTGCGGAGATCCCTTGTAAATGTATATCATTTGATTTATTTTTACACATTTTTTTTATTGATTTTAGTAACATGATGTTCATACTGTAGCATGCGAAAAACTGAAAAATTATTTCAGTAGGCTACTATTATTTACCGAATATTGGAATATTGCGACGCAATAACCATAGAAGGTTTTATGCACATTATAATTGCGTCCCTGCTATAATTTTATAAAGTGTTCATTTTGTTGTAAAACCAGATTATAGCTGTAATGAATGGGTGATTGTTTCCTTTGTCATTATGAATAGGTAAATGTATAAAGCACATAATGCTCACTGTGTTTAAAATACAAATGGGGTCACAACCCAAACGATTTTGTGTAATTAATGTAATTGCTATAGTTTCGTATAAATTAGGCATCGGTTGATAATTTGTTATTAAATAATTGTGACAGGCTTCAGTTTGAAACGCTTTAATGATATTGGATGCACTGTACCGATCCAATTTTGTAATTAGATAAAAGTTGTCGATGCCCACTAGTTTTTCACTACATGTAATTAATTTAATAATTACATTATTAATACACACAATCTGAACCAATTGAATATGAAATATTTAAAAAATACGTATATAATGTGAATAGAATATTTTATTATACTTGACAATATTAAGTTACATAGAATGAAATTTTCGTAGCATTTGAAAATGTATACAAATTCCTTAATTTATTAATCATACCTGCATTTATATACAAAAGTATTCGACAATCCAAGTACATATTTTCTTATATAGCGAATTTTCTGTATAAATTTTGTCTGAAGCTACCCTTAACATAGTTATCTATACTTTACTTGGCAAAATAAAATGCGTTTTTCTTGTTATTTTATAATTTTGTGTTATCTTTCTTTAGTTTCAGGCTTAAATTGGGGAATAATTATAGTCATTCCTTTATCTATACAGGGTGATTCAGTTAAGAATACTGAAAACAAAATGTGTCCTAATTTTTTAAATTTATTTATAAATATCAGAAAATGTGTCCAAATGAAGAAATAGTTTGTCTATCGTGAACCAAAAGTAAGAGGTCTAGAGAATATTCACAAGCAATTCTAATAGCAAGATATTATATTAATTCTTAAAATTTTAAACTTATAATTTTTATAAATAATTATTCAAAAAAGAAAAAAAACAATTAGAACAAAATTAATATGAAAAAAGACACATGCGACAAACTTACCATCTATGACCATCAAATTCAGATATAAATTAACATTACTGAAAAGAGTTGTGAGATATTTTGTGTTATATGTTATATAAAACTGAAATTTAGAGACTTGGGTAACTTTAGAATCTTCCTCCAATCAACCAAGTTATAAAAGTTTTAAGTTAAGACAAATACTTCCCTGACTTCTGTCCGTTTGCTTAATGTAGGTATTCATTTTTTATCAAGATGAGATAAGACCGAAAAGAAAAGTTTTGGAATCAATACATTCACGAAATTCTTTAGATGCACAGGGTCTTTTATTAATTAGCATTGGTCTGGAATATGATGATTACAACAATTTATAAAAATGTGGATTTAATTCAAATTAAAAAAATATATGTATCCATTATTTTGATACTGTCATATGACTATAATATTTGCCATAAAGTTAAAATATTTTAGGAGAAATTCATTTATGGCGAAAAATAGTTTCTTGCTAGTTATTTCTAAATTTTTTGTGTTTGGTGGAATCCTATTTTAGTGTAATTTTTCAATGCTAAAACATTTCTTATAAATATAAAACACTTGTTTCGGAACAATAAAACGATTGTTAAGGTGGACAGTTTCGAGCCAAGTCATTGGTATGGGTAAGGCGTGGCCGCGATTCAAATGTGAAAAACGGCCACACCGCACGCACGCTATACTTTGCCTTGAATTGAAATGGTCCAGACCTAGCAATTTTTTCCGAGATAATTGAAATTAAGTAGGACCGCACAAAATTCTGATTCTATTGTTTTGTTTTTCCAAACAAATGTTTTGCTGTTTCTTTTACTTTTACATTTAGATATGAGAAATCTATGAATCTTATTTCAGTCTAAATATTATCTAGTTGGTGTATGTCTAAGTATTAATGAAATACCCTGCACGTATGCCAGTAACTAAATTGGTGACACAACTAAAAATATAATTAAATAACTGCTTGTCTACAATAAGTAGTCCAAACATACAGGTTACATCTCGCATTTTATTTTGCCAAACTTCTCCCAGGAATATTTTGTGTTAAACTAATATAAAGTAGTTCGATAGTTTGTTCTTTTTGCCCCTTGTGAAACAATTTGTCGTGTTAATTTTGCCGTACCTTGGACGTACTGAGCCTATGATGTTACAGACATGAAGTACCAGTCACTAGCCAACCGATCACCATAGTGCACATGGATGAGGACGTTGTGGTGGTCAACAAACCCGCCTCTATCCCTGTAAGTGGCCATAAGACTGCCAACTTATTCTTATATTGTTATGTTATGTAACAACTACAACTGCCTTAGCTGCACTTGTCCCTCGTATTAGTATATTGCATGTATGTCCTAGCATGGCTGTGTTTCGTATCATCCGCTAATTTTCTGCTTCAGAAATAACAAAATAACAAATTTTAATTATTAACCATTTAGGATGAAGGGCATGTATAGGATGGTCATACGAAAATTACCACCGAGGGAGATGTAGCTCTGACTTTTGTTTTTTTTTTAATAGAGCTCCCTGTATATTTTTATGCAATTAAAAAGACTGTTCGATGAGCTTTTCAAAAATATATTATACTTATCTTTTACGGTTTTCAAGATATTATTTAAAATTTACTAGAAAGGTATACTCGCATGAAGAATTCAGACGACTTGCGTCATACGAACAAATGAATAATTCATTATATTTTTATCAAAATATTTAAGAAACTGCAACTGAGAGTAATAAAACTATATACTACACTAAATGTTTGCATTATATATTGCACAAAATTGCAAATATTTTTTGTTTTTAACGCGACCAAATATCGAAAATTACGTTGACAATAAAGACAATTGCCTAATGTCAACCATGACGTAAGACGTCTGAATTCTTGCCTGCAGCACTAAAGGCTGCTGTACGATGCGCTCTATGCTGATTGAGAACTGAAACCGCAAAAATGTTGAAAAGAAGAAGATCAATGGATCAAGTAATGATACAAGTTAGCTTACAAAATCTAGTAAAGATATCAACTTTGTCCATTTGTTAAACGTAAAAACCTATTTCTGATTAAAAATGCTTAATTTCATTATTTATCATTCGTTTTTATCTTATGGATATACATATTATTATTTTCTGTAAAAACGTATCATGATTTATGACTTACTATAGTGATAATAAATAATTTTATTCAGCGTAGAAAACTAGTACAAAAGAAATAATATGTGCAAAAATTGCTTGTGACGTTGCATATCAACAATAAATAGGTAGTATCTGGAAAATCATAAATGATAAGTGTCATGGATAATAAATTTTGGAAAAGCTCTCAGAATTCTTCCAATGTCATAAAAATATACAGGGTGTTCCATTAAAAAACTCAAATATTCGGCCTACATCTCGGAATTCAATTCAAGTCCCTACAACTTTCATTCTTACATTTTTTTTCTTATCTTTAACGATGAAGGAGAAAGGGGAGCAATTTTCACTTGATCATCCTGCACAAAATATAGAATACTCAAATATAGATAATAACTCAAATACTTTGATCATCTTTTTATAATGTCAATGTGACTGAGATCAAGAATACATAAAGGTAATTTGTTGGGTATTCCTTAAAAATATATATGTGGAAAAGTATTTAATATTGTATACAGTATACACGTAGAAAAGTTATTCCATTTGATTTTTTCAGAAACATTTTTCAGAAAGTATGAGTAGTATCGATAAGAAAAAGTGAACTTTATAAGAATCGGTATGCGCATATTTTTTTAACTGATAAATGTTTCCGAATATTAACTTAAAATAATTTTCAACTTTTCTTCGATCTTAAGCATATCTAGTTGATGATCTTGTAAAATAGGTATATAAAAAAATCGCAAATTTTCAGCTAGAATTCTACTTTTTAAAAATTCTAGGTGTACGTTTTACAGATAATGTGTTTCTTGTAAAGTTTTTCAATCAAAACTTCTTTTTTCTTAATGATATTTTCTAATTTTTCTCAAATTTATCTCGTTATCTTTCTTTGATTTTTTTTATTAAAAACATAATTTGACACTACGCATTTTTTAATAATAATACCTTTGTTATCTAACAGTTCTTTTTTTTTGTTAAAATGATAGATGATAATTAGTCAGTTATAAATGCACTGATTTTAAATAAATTTAACCGAACTGCTTTTGACAAAAAATGAAAAAGCACAGCTGTATCTTCTTGAAAAATTTTAGATGAAATGCTCATACCCATTTCCGACTATTTCATGAACACCCTGTATATGTATATATGTATGTAATACACAAATCTAGCGTCCTGAAATACTGTTGTACCCGAACATAATATTGTGCCATTTCGCATTACACCTTTTATTCTGTTCCTAACAATATACTTACTAACAACGCAAAATATGAGATGACATATTCCACAGCAAGTATAATAATGTGGTGAAATGACGCCTCTTTTTCACGCAGAGGCCCATTTGTTGATTAGATGTTTTGTGTAAAGCCACAATTAAATAGGGACAATAAGTGATGATATAAGACAAAAGACACTCAGGTGTTTGTGTGCCAGCTGAACATGTCTGATGTATATGTCGGTCTATTACAGACATGAGACCCCCGTGTTAGCAAACCCAATCAAGTTAATACACGTTGACGAAGACGTAGTAGTTTTGGACAAACCGTGCTCGTTACCGGTGAGTACCGTGTGATCCGGTTACACTTCAAGCAGCCGTCAAAAGCCATTCGGTACTGGCCTAAACCTGTACGGGGCAAATTTAAATTTTGTCCGATTATACGGGTGCCTCGAAATTGACGCCCGTACTTTTAAGGGACTAAAGTAAGTCGAATATGAAGTATTCAATTCTCCGATTGTCTTTCCTTATCGAATTGTATTAATAAAGGAAAAAACAAAAATTAATTATCTAATCTAAAAGCAGATAGTATTGGAAAACAATATACAGTGTGTATAAAACCGTTCTACTACTGGAATAGAATCCTTAAAATATTCGCCCAATAGTTAGCATCTGTACTGCTGCTTCCCTATTATTATTATGAAGTAGGTACATCTTACAAACACAGAACAGAATAAAATCTTAAGTTTACAATATTTCTCAAAAGAACACATTACTATTCAATTTAGAGAATAATCAACAAACCGGAGTTTCTTTTATACGAAATATGATGGAGGAGTTCGGAGTTTGACACATACATAGTTGATAATAAGTAAGTACTATTACAGGGATCGCCTGGTGGACTTTACCACAGTTTTTTGCGTTTTAACAAATTTATTTAAAGCACCTTTGTTGTGTAAAGTTAAATCTTACATAATATAACAAGGCAACAATGGAAAAAATCCAACTAAAAAAAGTTTTAATCAAATTTGTTGGTCATTAAAAAAATTACATCCAAAATGTGATTTTTAAAATTATCTCACACGCTCTGTATCTTAAAAATTAGTGGCCCTAGGACATACATTTAAAGCCGGCTCCACACATTCGGATATTTGACAAATACACGAATATTTGTATATTTGTTTAAATATTTGCTTTGTGGCACAAAAAGCAGCCTCACATTTGCCAAATAATGTTATTGGATATTTGAAGCGGGAAGCCCAACAAATATTCTTGATTAGTTTCCAAGATGGAAGTGGAAAGTGAAGACGTTTCAGTGGTCGCTGCAGCGGCATTTTTGGTACAGGCTTCAGCCTTTTTACTGTTATTAAAAAAGAGAAAAAGACATTCGAAAAAGAAATCTAATCATAGAAGATGGTGGATAAAAATTCCATTATGGTTTCGTTCGACCACTCCATTTTTAATTAAACACTAAAACACGAAACTACAACACACTGCCACAGAACAACCCTGTGCACACTGCTACTGTCTGCTGTCGACTTCGCGTCGAATATGTGGATCAGACAGGTCTTTGCTTGTTTTGCAAATATTTGCGCCTTTGATTTGTGGTCATTTACCGACTTTGAGCGGGAAATATTTATATTTGCCAAATATATCCTTTGGTGCGAATATTTGTCATTAAACACCCAATACACATATTCATTTATATCCAAATATTTGTGACAAGTATCCGAATGTGTGGAGCCGGCTTAATAAACAAACCCTATTGACTTTTCAATGTTCTATCAGTTTTAGTAATATTCCCATGTCTTTTTGTACACCCTGTATTAGTAAGACCAGTAAAATGTAAATGTTAATTAACCTCATCTTATAATTATTGTTCTAACGGAACTTAAAACGCCTCAAGCAACGCCAACGTTGGTAAATGCTGTAGCAACTTGACATTGAAAATTTTTCAAGGAATTTTGAAACAACCATAATAAGAATATTCCACAAACTGGCAATAAAGGGGAACATTTCAACTTTGTTCTTGTTAAAATGGCCCCCGGATGGTTGGCTGTACACGTTATGTGTTCGAATGAGTTTCCTGTTACGTCAAATCAAAAATTCGCAGCATATGTGATGGATTGGAAGAGATACAGCAATACAATGGCTTCTGAAATCACCAGGTCTGGATCTTATGGACTTTATATTGTTAATAAATATGTGCTTCGTATTTATGCTGCTGTAGCGTTAATAGACGAGGCTTGTAATTTCATAATACAAGGTGCATATATTTGCTAACAACGTAGTAAACTATGTACGAGTATTTGCATAAATTTTGTAATAAGATATGTGGACAATACATTGCTTTTCAATGTTAGTCATTTTTAGCAAAATATAACTCGTAATTTTTTTTATTATATCTCGATAAGAACAGACAATCGGGAAATTTTCATATTAGATTTGTTTTATTCTCCTGAATCAAATCTTAAGTCAATTTTGAGACAGCCCGTATGGATTTTTCTAACAAAATTAACAATCCCTAATTACCTATTTTCCCAAATATTTGGTAGTATTGAAAATATAACCTATTGGAAATGTCCAGTGTAGAAGTATTTTGATCAGATTTTCTTAATAAAATCAATGTCGTCAGTAAATTAGATATACATCGTATGAATATTTTTATTAAGTGATCTTGGCAATCGTTTGGTTTCGGAAATGTGCTTGATTTTTTCTAAAAGCCTTAATTTTTCGCTTACACGTATATAGGTATCAATATTTATTCTAATATCCGAGTTTTTGAAACGATATATTATTTTGAATCAATTTATTTAAGTACCACTTAAGTTAAAGATAAGGCTGCATGATATGCTGATATTGTTATTTACTGCCGACACCTTTACACATAAAATTACTCAATAGCATATGATGTGTACCTATTTTATGTGACTGTATGGATAATTCACATAACATTCTATTTCTTTTTTACCTGAAAAGATAAAGGTTACCTATATATTTAGAAATTTATATCGTGATCTCAAAGAAGTGTATAGGAAAACAATTATTGAGTGCATTTATTATGCGCCAAACTTTTGTTTCTAAAATAGAACACATCAAGCAACAAATTAGGGTAGCCTTTAAACACAGAAATAATAATTATTTTCCGTTCTGCTAATGTTTTCTCAATAACTTTGTGAATTTCCAACGCTTACTTGATTTTACAGTTTTGAAATTGTAGCACATTTTGTTTCAAAAACAAGCAGGGCTCTATTTCAGATGATATTTCAAAACCAAATTTTCTTGTCCGGAGACACCTTGTATATTATTGTAATCAGAAACAGGAGAGGGATGCAGAAAAGATTGTGTTCATTAAAAAGAAAAACAAAAGTAACATTCAATTGCTGTATATATATATAGTGTGGAAGAAAGGTATGGAATAAATTCATTATTTCTAAAACTACGAAGTTTCATGAAATTTCCTCAGACACGTCAATTTTGCTATTTAAAAATACTCTTTTTTCTATACCAACGCATTTCCGACGTTCATTTGTTTTCGCGTGATGACGTCATCGGATATTTTTTTAAATAGAACCCCTATATTTTTTCATCGGATTCTTGTAGAGCTTAACTTGCTGAATTCAAAAATGTATAATTTCAACACTTTATTCCTTCAACTTTAGCAATAGTGCAGCTATTGAAAACTGTTATCGTTTCAGGTAAAGTGCCTTTTCTACTGAAAATACAGCAAAATGTTACTTGAAAAGTTGTTCAGAACGGTAAATTATGAGGACGTGCAAAATTTTAAGAAGATCGGCGAGGTTTGATTTTGAAACCATTTTTCAACAAAGCACAAAGATTTTATCAAAGCAGGCCGATCTTTTTAAAATTTTGCACGTCTCCATAATTTACCGTTTTGAACAACTTTTTCAAGTAAAATTTTGCTGTATTTTCAGTAGAAACAAGTTAAGCTCTACAAGAATCCGATGAAAAAATATAGGGGTTCTATTTAAAAAAATATCCGATGACGTCATCACGCGAAAACAAATGAACGTCGGAAATGCGTTGGTATAGAAAAAGAGTATTTTTAAAAGCAAAATCGACCTGTCCGAGGAAATATCATGAAACTTCGTAGTTTTAGAAATAATGAATTTATTCCATACCTTTCTTCCACACTGTATATATGAGAATTTTTTAATGTTTCGGCATTTTCCCTTTTGTTCTAGGCAAAAAGAAAGACAAAGATAGTAAGAGAAGTAGCAAGTTATGTGACAACCCTGTACATTTAGATATTATATACTTATATGATATAGAAATGAACTAAAGCATGTTGAATGACATTACATTGAGAATGGCATGACGGTTTTTTTAGTTTCTTAATTTTAGTCAATAAGAATTGAGAACATTGTTAAGTCAAAATAGAAGTAATCATATTTTTCCATCTACAATTTTTACATTTCTGAAAATTTTTTAATATGGCAATAGAGCCTGTGAACTAAAAATATTTGTTGTTTGGTTTTTCTGTTATTGAGTCAACTCTTTAGATTCTAAATGAAATATTCAAGTAGCGTTTTGGTTATATAATAATAAATAAGTAATGAAAAATTGGTCCAATATACCACGAAAGCAAGCGCTGTAGCAAGAAGAGAACCTGTTCCATTTCGCAATGGTTCGGATCCTTGCATTGTATGCTATGAAATATCGCAGCTTTTTACCTAGGATATATGAAGGGTCATAAAATAGCGACGAACTTGCCAATTTGTCACTTTTTACTAAGCCACAAAAGAGATTGACAACTTCCGAGCTCTGGTACACGAAATATAAGAAAATATCCTCGCGGTACACATATGTCCCTGGCTTGACATTTTCCACTCTCTTGAGAATTTTTGTATTAAATTTGTTATTAAATTTTCAAACCGTATTTCACATTTTCCACTGGACAGGAATCTGGAACACTTTAATTGGAAAATGTCTGCTGTTAATATAAAAAATAACCTTTATAGACGACTGAATGCACTGTCAGAATATTTTAAAATTGGTAAATTTGCAACATGTATGTCGGATGATAGAGTAGTATAGAGTACTGTGTTGGAGTAACAATGGATTTTAGCAAAATTCATAGTTGTTATTAAATAAAGTATCTAATTCAGGAAATATTCTCTTCCACTGTTTACTCCATTGTACTTAAACCAAACAAAGTTTACAAGGTCGAAGACTATTCAAAGTAAAATAATTGTAGTATGATACTAAAATAACATTTTTCTCCAACTGTCACAAAACTATGAAAAGAAAATGGTATCATAGCAACAAAAGCATTCACTTTTAATCCTTAGACTAAAATTGTTAATCAAGTATTAATTTTTAAAATTCATTCAACAGTATTTACAATAATGTTTGTTTATCCACATTGATATTAAATACAGTGTGAACAAGTAATTGACTAATTCATCAGAACGGCATGCGTCTGCAACCCCCAATATTAAGACAACCTATAAAGCTCTTTTAAAATTGTGTTCTTTTATTTTTAAAGCGTTTACCTTTATCATCAAATATATTTATCAGATGCATTATTCAAAAAAACAACCAGCTTCTCCTTTATAAATATTCGCGATTTTTTCAGTACATAGCCCTCATTTTGTCTCTTGAGAAAAGCACGTAACTTTGAATATTTACTTATATCAATCCAATTTTTTATATCCAACGTTGACCGCAACTTTGAATATTGTGACCAAAGCGTTGACAGCTTTATTTTATTGGCTAAGTCTAAGAAATACACCATTAATGTTTTTTTCTTTGCATCAATGCAAAAAACGTTGGTAGATGCATTCATACATTTTCCGAGATTTCTTTAGGAGAAAATTCAAAGAAACCTCTTTTGCACACTCCATTATCTCAGGTACACCTAAATCTTCATTAGATTCGATTTTTTCAGACATTTCAGCAAATTGAACCAGAAACCTCAAATTGAACCTCAAATTAACTCAATTAGCAATATGGCCACTAATGTTTGACAAAGTATACATGACAAAGCACAAATTAATGATTAAATGGGGAATTTCGGTTGGAGAAAAAATAGCATGTTTCATTCGGATTAAAAGTGTATTTTTTGTATCGCAATTTTGCATTTCATCCATCCATTTTGCTTGCCGTAAAAGTTTAATCCTAATCTAACAATATATTATTGGCATATGTCTAGCATGGAAAACGCTAGAAACTTTTAAATAAATATAAAAATACTTAATACCTTTCTTAATGCAAACAAAATGCATTTCATCCACTGGTCATACGATTAAAAATTTAATACTAAAGTTATACTCTGTCGGTTTGAATAAAACATATCAAAGTCAAGTTCCCCGACATTTCTGTATTTAACCTGAACATCCCTTCAAAATCCTTAGCGGCTAAAATAACAGCTTTGCAAAGCGCATAATGTTTCGTAAGGACAACATACATACACTATTCGCTAACACAAAACTTCACCTAACATTAGAACATTTGCATGGCTGACGTGCCTTAGCTGCTTGTATTTCTTTGATGCCTCTTTAGTTATTCTCCGGCATACTTTATTTTGCTATGTCGTTAAGGTAGGTTTGTGTTACTTACATGTAAATTGGATAACACTCCTTCCTGCTTTTCCTGCGAAGACGCCTGAATAGGCTCATTTGCATTAATTTGCAGGTACATCCCTGCGGGAGGTACAGGCACAACACCGTAGTATTTATACTTGCCAAAGAATATAACCTGAAAAATCTCAGGACGATCCACCGGCTGGATCGACTAACCAGCGGGTTGCTGCTTTTCGGCAGGTCGCCGAAGAAGGCGAGACAGATGGAGCACCAAATCAGGAATCGCCTTGTATCGAAGGAGTACGTGTGTAGAGTAGAGGGAGAATTTCCTGAGTAAGTAACTCTTTTCTGTGTGATGAGTGACGCGTTATCCATTGAATAAAATAAATATTTGAGAAGACGTATGAAGTCAGTTGTCCTTTAGATCCTTTTTACTTCCTTCCATGACTACATGAATTTTCTATTCAAACGTACATTTCCTGTGTTTGGACCCATCTCAATATTAGTTTTTTCATATAATTTGTTAAGAAGCCATAAAAACTCACACACTATACACTTACAATATAAATGTGTGGATTTATATTATCTAGACTTGTTCATCTCATTTGGAAATTCCACAGCTTTGACAGTGGTTCTAATACATAGTACATCTTTGTTAGAACTCTTATTGATCTTCAGCTTTGCTTCAATAGGTCCATAGTCCATCCTTCCATGCTTTAAGTTACCCTGGCTCCATAATTAAGTGTGTTACTGTATGAGTATGTCGCAATTAGAATTGTCTTCTCCAAAAGCTGCTGATTAGGGATCGCTTATTATTACCACATGTGTTAATGCCTAAGCTAGATCGTGTTGCTTTAACTTCATAGTCTTCTAATACTGTTCACATAGCTTCATGCCAGCTAGGATTCGATCTATTATCAGTTAACTGCATTTAGTACTGCTTAAATATTGGAATAAATAGCAGTTCGTCAATAACTCTGTTGTGCGGTGTTTAGTTTTATCTGGAAGATTATAGTCTCCGTTATTAAACTTTAATCCTTTCTGTAACCCTTCATCTTCTGTAGAAAATACAAAATTCCATATAAGCAGTTTGCATAAGCACCAAATAATTGCCTCTGAATTGAATTATGATGGCATTCGTGGCATTGAGCTAATGTAACTAGTCACTATGTTTTGGTTGTAGGAATTTTAAGCAATGACCTTAAAATGTATTTTTATTTTTGTAGTGAAATGATAGAATGCAAAGAACCTATTGAAGTAGTGAGCTACAAAATAGGAGTTTGCAAGGTTTCACCAAAGGGCAAGGATTGCGTCACATTCTTCCAAAAATTAGGTTATAATGGTAAATCTAGCATTGTACTATGTAAGCCGAAAACAGGGAGGATGCATCAGATCAGGGTGCATCTACAATACTTAGGTAATAACACTGTTTATGGAAACAGGCACGCATTAGTATTAGTTCTTATATTCCAGGATATCCAGTAGTTAATGATCCTCTATATAACCACGAAGTGTTTGGGCCTTTGAAGGGAAAAGGTGGAGATCTGGGCGGAAAAACAGATGAGGAACTAGTGAGGGACTTGATCCATATCCACAACGCGGAAAACTGGTTGGGAATGGATGGAGACAGCGAGCTGTCTATGTTCAACACCAGGAAGGGAGACTTAGATGATTCTTTAGTTGGACCTCTTGTGCCTAAAGGTAACATTTCCAAAAATCTATGGCTTTTAAATAGTTGCAATATGTATACTTCAAGAGACAACTCATTCGGAGCATTGATTCTTACGTACTGTACTGTATTCAGATCAACTTGTAAGTGTTTTCCTTAAGAAACATCCCTTCAATGGGAGTGTATTTCAGGCAACTTTTTGTAGCATGTCCAGTTGAATTTGAATTGAAATGAATACAGGGTGTTAAAAAAAGAGTGTAAAATATTTAAGAAGGTAATAGTATGAACCAAAATAAGCAGAAAAGTCTCAATAAACATGGGTCCGCAAAGTAACGGTTGCGGAGGTATGGAATGTTTTATGTTTTTAGCCCCTTTTTTATTTTGCAAAAACGTTGTGTATTTTCTTATAATAGTTGGTTGATGTTTAGTGAAATAAACAGTACGTATTTGACAGTTGTTCTCAGTGCACAAGTTTTCTTTTGCTATGACTGGTTATTCTTACGCAGAATTAACAGACATTCATTTCATGTATGGTCGTGCTAATGGGAACGCCACCGAAGCGTGACGTCTTTATGTTGACGCTTATCCAAATCGCCAGATTCCTTCACAACGCATGTTTGGAAGAATTCACCAAAGATGGGATGGGATACCGGTTCCTTGAGCAAACAGTGCCATTTATCCGGAAGACCAAGGTCGGTATCCACTCCTAGAGCAGAAGAAGAAATTCTAGCACTGGTAGAGCAGAATCCAGGTTCGAGTGTGCGGAGAATATCAGCCGAGGTAGGAATTAGTGGTCCTCTTGTTTGGAGAATCCTTCACGAGCAACTGCTTTATCCATACCATGTGCAACGAGTACAGGCCTTAAATCCAATAAATGATCATCAAGCGCGTTTGGTTTTTTGCCGCTGGTTTCTACGGCTTGATGCTGAAGACCCTCGTTTTCTTGCAAACATTCCTTTTACTGATGAGGCCGGGTTCACAAGAAATGGAGTGTTTAATTTTCACAATACGCATATTTGGGCCGACGAAAATCCTCATGCTCTAATAGAATCTGGACATCAGACACGTTTTTCATTAAACATTTGGATGGGTTATGTAGGTGACAGGTTTCTAGGTCCTGTTGTTTTATCAAACCGATTAACAGGCGCTGCTTACCTCAACTTTCTGCAGAACACACTGTATGAGTTTTTGGAAGACATTCCTTTGAATCAGAGGCAACAAATGTGGTTCCAGCATGATGGTGCTCCAGCTCATTTTGCCATGACCGTTAGAGAGCATTTACACCAAACTTTTCCACATAGATGGGTAGGAAGGGCCGCACCTGTTTTATGGCCTCCAAGATCGCCTGATCTGAACCCTCTAGATTTATTTGTTTGGGGATATTTAAAGACATTAGTGTATGGTACTCCTGTAAATAGCCTGGAAGAGCGGCAGCTATGGATTAATCAAAAGTGTCACAAAATCCAAACCAAGGAGGGCGTTTTCGAAAGAGTTCGAATATCGTTGAGACAAATATGTCGTGCCTGCTTGGAAATGGACGGAGGGCACTTTGAAAATCTTCTGTAACTTTGTTTTGTGTTTGTTAAAAGCTTCCTTTGTCGGTTTATTCCTAATAAAATAAAATGTTTGAAAAACCAATACTGGTCCATATCTCCGCAACCGTTACTTTGCGGACCCATGTTTATTAAAGACTTTTCTGCTTATTTTGGTTCATACTATTACATCTTGAAATATTTTACACTCTTCTTTTAACACTCTGTATAACTAGTCAAGAACAGGACATGCTTTGTCCTTGTCCTTATGATTTTATTAGGAATGCATTTATTTGTTTAAGTTTATGATATTATTAATATATTATTGCCAGCGACAGAACATCATGCTACTTCAACTTCAAAATAACTTTGATCAAACTTAGTTGATTAATTTATAATTATTTATTCATTTTTGTTATTTTTTATATTGCTGAATGATACTTTATTGATTAAAATTGACTTTTCAGATCGTGTGTTAGGTGACGACGACGCCGATCCAGTGTCCAGAGAGCCGTCGCCCTGCGACGAACCGTGCGACAATACATCTCCGATAGCCTGCGAGTCCTCCACCAACCCCCTGGCGCTGCCCTCGTTGAACTCCCGCAGCGGCGTCGACGCGAAGGTAACGGTGGCGACACAGACGGGCCACGAGGCGCCCGACTTTAGTTTTAATCCGGACAAAATGACAGTCGATAAACATTGTTACGAATGCAAGGTCCGTTATAGGGACCCCAAGCCACAGGATCTAGTTATGTACTTGCACGCTTGGAAATACAGGGTAAGTCTTACAGTTTTTTCGTTTTTTTTTTTGTTTTTATATCACCGTTTTGTTCATGGCACTTTTACGTTACTTTCGAATGTAGGGAAAACCTTAAATAATGGAAAACATAGAGCATTGGCGCATTCTCTATGTAAAAATAATGCAATTGGGCTATATTTATGCTACGATTAAAGATAATAGAGAGATATAGGCTGTTAATTGTATTTTTCGTTTTTCTTTTCTTACTTTTGCAGAAATAAATTTAATTTGTATGAAGGAATTAGTGCTCAAGACCAAAATATGATGTGCGGTTGAAATAATGCAATAGATCAAATAAGCGAGACATTGTCGCCATGACGACCTTCTTCAAGCAAATGACAGTTTGGTAAACTTAACCTTAATTCATTGATTGATTGATTCTTGTTGTTGAGTTTATTGACTTAATGCGAGTGTACGTTATTAACTGTCTCATGAGTTAATTTGCTACCTACTTTATTTGACAAATCCATTCTTCTTTTACTGTAGCACATTTTGGAAAGCGAAGAAAATTTGCAACTTTGCTTTATAATGATTACAGTTTGGATCTATATTTATGTTATAATTAAAGATAATAGAAATATATGGGCTGTTAATTTTCTTTTTCGTTTTTTTTTCTTGCTTTTGCAAAAATAAATTTAATTTGTATGAAGGAATTAGGGCTCAAGACCAAAATGTGAGATGCAGTTGAAATAATGCAATAGATCAAATAAATCGTGACGTCACACTGAATGTTGGTATCATTGAATTGATTCTAAGCAAAACATTGTCGCCATGATGACATTGGCGACCTTCTTCAAGCAAATGACAGTTTGGTAAACTTAACCTTAATTCATTGATAAAATATAGAATCCTTAATTATAATAGGCTTTACATTATTAAATAATAAATAAATAATTTGGTTCTTCCATAGGAAACGAATGATTCTTGTTGTTGAGTTGATTGGCTTAATGTGAGTGTACGTTATTAACTGTCTCATGAGTTAATTTGCTACCTACTTTATTAGATAAATAATAATAATAATAAATCCATTCTTCTTTTACTTTAGCACATTTTGGAAAGCGAAAAAATTTGCAACTTTGCTTTATAATCACATCACATCACCATTTCATCATTAACTGATGGTTCAAACAATAAAATACATAAAATATATACACTTTATAGAAGAGATATTATTAAAACTAAATAACACTATCCAGAAATATATCACAGAAAAAATAAGTCAAACTTTCCTATGACAACGACAAAACTAAGAAGAGGTTAGGCTAGTTTCAGACGGATTATAATTCAGTGGTTGTCATAGCAATGCCATAGATTAAATACAGAAGCAATGCCACACAAACCTAGAAAAAATATAGACTGTGCCAGTGTCATATTGCCGGCGACCGCAAATTCATGGCTGCCCTAAAAGGTCCAAAATCGCTAAAACTTGGTTTTTATGCCAATTTACGTTGGTTGTATTGTACCGTGAAGCTCATTTGTTTACTGTGATTGGTCACATTCATGTCACATTCTTTAATGACATTTAAAATGACAGCAAGTTAGTTAATTTCAGATTGCAATGCAGCCATCATATTTGCACATCCGCCAACATAAAGCAAATAAAATATCCATTTTCTGGACCTTAGGTCCCTAGAAAATGCGGCACCTGTCACGTGACCTATATCATTAACCTACGCAGTCTATGTTTTTTCTAGGTTTGTGCAATGCCATGACAAGCATTAGGTATTTGTTTTGTTTGGAATCAGTTCAGTGTTGCCAATATTATTTGTGACGTAACACTTTTATGGCCTATTGGGATATATTTCTGTTGTCTGTATCCTTGAAACATATTTAGCTTTTTTAGTTTAAATAAATAATACTAACTACTAGAAATCATAGCCCTTTTTATTAAAAATAAAACATGAATTCGTTTATTATTCTTTTTCCCGTAAACGGTAAATTTTGTATTCTTCAAACCTTTCTCAAGTGGCACGGTATGGAATCTTGGATGTTGGTCGAGAAACCGCGTCACGCTCAAAAGGAAGAACACATTTTTAAGAACTTTTTTTAAGAACTTTTAATATATTAATATATAATAATAATAATAATAATAATAATAATATATATATATTTTTTTTTGTTATTTTTATTTTTCCTCATAAGTGACGATAAGATTTACGGTTTGATTCAATCATTTACGTGTTGTAGTTTCTCGTCTTTTAAAACGTAAATTTTTAAATTATCTCTATGTCTCTTGCGATTCTTGAGTAATCACAAGATATTGAAACAAAAATTTCAAATAAAACATTTTTTATGTAGGTAAGGAGTGAGGTTTTACCACATCATAAGTGGTTTTACTATGATCTTTTGCTCATTTGGTATATTTTGACGACCTCTACCCATAGCTAATCTGTGTGTGTATGTAAGTGATACACTGCTGAAACTGTAGCTGGTCCAAATCTGTGCTTAGTATCGACTCGAGTAAAATCCCGAAAAACAAGAAAAAGTCCAGTCATTAATATAGTGTATAATCAAATTAAAAATGTTTCCATGTTATTAACTTATCCAAGACAATAAATCTACCTGTTGCTGTTAGTGTAGCGAGACTACCCTTTAATAGATTAGTTTTTATATAAACAACTCTGTTTAATTACTTAAGTGATCTTAAATAATGGAGCAAGTGCTTGTATAAAAATAACGAAAGTTTATAACGAGCAAGTTAAAAAAAACACATTGTTTCGCAAGTTTATTCAATTTCGGAATGGATTTTCACAACGTGCGCTCATCATCCATCAAATTCCTGAAACAGTTTTAGTTCCTCCAAATATTTATCTATTCCTTTTTTGGGATAAAAGACCGTTGCGGGAATATTTTTAGGACGCAATTAATCACGAAGAGACAAAACGCAAGGAATTCATTAATCAAATGAGTTATTAAAGATGATTTCTTGAAGAAAAACTTGTAGATAATTCGAGGAAAAGTGATGCACACAACACTCGAACTTGTGTATAATAAATCAGTAAATATTATAATTCTTAATCTTTAAACGCCGTCGTTGGACACAATTTAAAACCAAACACAAACCAGAAAGAAATTAATAAGTAAAATTTTTTACAAGCCTGTAAAATTAAATGAATAGCCTCACATACTTGAATTACATGAATTAAAAATTGTTAAATGTAAACTAGGTTTGACATGCTAGGTTTTGTATACACCGTTTGGAAACACCATCAAATGCGTCTGTTTAAATTCGTTCCACTTTCAAAAGGTCAAATTAGTAATACCTAATCATTTTACGCCGGTCCGCAATGTTATCAAATTTTCCTTTTTTTCCACCTCATTGATTATTTAAAGGGCTGGCATTTTTTTGTCGAATGCCACCCCGTTGAAGAGGTAGGACTACACGGCATGACATGCCGATGTAATCTCATAGCTTTGTTTACAGCGCTCTGTTCGAATTCCTTTGATAGAAACAAATTTTTATTACGCTACACGGCTTACTTATGCGGACGTACAAAAGGGAATGCCCCCCGAGAATTTCAAAGCTGGCGCGTGGAATACGTTACCCTCAAATAAAAATGTATGCCCCTCGCGGGTTTTGTTTTTGAGGAATTTATCTATCAGTTTGTATGCAATATGGATTACGACGATTTTTTTTTAATATTTGGCATTGCTTTATTAAATAATGTTATGTTCTTCTGTTCCTACAAACTATTAGATTTAAGGGCAATGTATTCTTGAAATCGTGTTTTTTACAAATACAAATAATTTTGGATATTTAAGAAATGAAAAATATAGAGTTTAGCAAATAACAGCAATGTTATCTCATGCCACCTGCGAATATTCAAAGGTACCGAAGTAAAGCGAATATATAACGATATAAAGCGGTCTAACCAACAAATTTTTAGGTACAAAAATCTTTCTAGATACGTATTTTTGTAAATTCAACTGTAGATGTGTAAATATTGTTATAACATAAACTTACATAGTTCTGCGTATAAGTTTATTCACTTTTGTTTATAAGTATGTGAAAATGATTGTTAAAATGTGGGGTTAGAATGTGTTTCATACAAATGCATTTTAGAAGTTATTATATTATTTGAGGAGACTTTGAATAGTAAAAGTATATAAACAAAACATGTGTCTAATTGTCAAACTGACTGAAAGGGTATTTCATGGCTTAAAACATATGAGATGGATCGCAAATACAGACTGTCCCCGGTTTTTCATTCTTACGTTTGAGAAAAGATAAAACTTAAAAAAATATTTTGTTGTCTATCTATTAAACAAATAAACATAAACATTCTGAACATAAACTGAACTCAGGAGGCGAAACCGATCCGTTTATATATATTTTTAGGGTTCTAGAAGTTTTCGCGGTCTCAAAAACGTGTCTAGAATCAAGTCGAAAATGGTCTGGAATGTTTTAAAAAACGTCAAAATAAAGGTATTATAAAAAGTATAAATACTAACACAACCAGGAACATAATTAACAAGCTAAAACG
This sequence comes from Monochamus saltuarius, assembly GCA_025584915.1. Lineage (NCBI taxonomy): Eukaryota > Metazoa > Arthropoda > Insecta > Coleoptera > Cerambycidae > Monochamus > Monochamus saltuarius. The sequence goes on along the minus strand of CM046723.1, from coordinate 830,711 downwards.
TAGGTGAGTTTCCGTAACAGTATAAATAATGCCATGATAAGATTTTGTAGTCAACCAAATCAGAACGTTTCGTTAACAAAAAATAAGAGAGGATATGTGGCGCCCTCTATGGCCGAACCTGATTTAATACATAAATTATGATTCCTTTTCTTTAAAAATGTTTGCCCACCAAATTTGATGACAATCGGTTGGACGCGCGATACTCGAATAATTTATTACAAAAAAATTAAAAAAAAAATCAACTTTGGCATCCTATATCTCTTCCACAGCAACATTTTACTGATACATATTTAGCTATATCTTCGTATTTTGTTCGAAAGATGGCGCCTCTACTCTATAGCCCATTATTAAGGCTGACGGTGAGCGCTGTATCAAACGATATATACCATCTGTTCCAAAAACCGTCGAGAACTGTTCAGTACCGTGAGAAATGTTTGACCAACACCGTCTTACGTCGCATTCGCCGAGAGTACATTAACAACTAAACTGACTGACTAATTCTGGACGGTTCGGAATCGATTCTTGCTGTGTTGGAACAAACCCATAGTTTTCGCTCAGTAACTCCTTAACGGATAATGATAAAAATATGCGGTTTTTTTTAATATACTTCAAATATTATTTTACGTCGGCGCTGTGTTTTGAAATTTTGAAAAAGTGTAAAATAATTTTTTTTAAAATGAATTTTGCATATTTTCAAAATTTCAAAACACAGCGCCGACGTAAAATAGTATTTGTAGTCTATTAAAAAAACCGCATATTTTTATCATTTTTCGTTGAGGAGTTACTGAGCGAAAACTATATCCCTTTGGATCGAGCGCTCACCGTAAGCCTTAATGATCCAGCTTGTACACAGAGCGTGGCAATCATAATGTACAAGAATCATAAGGCAACATTTGGAATCAAAAATGTCTTATATAACGTACCTATACGTATTTTCATTACATTATATATAAAAGCCTCTGTACTCTACAATTCACACTATACGTTGAGGTAAACTGTCGAGGTTTTATCGTTTAAATTACCGATGCTTATATTTGCTTTGAAGTATTGGGACAGGATAAATAACTAATTGTTTAAACTAGTGCCAATTTCCCTTTGAACGTTGTTTGCAAGCAAACAATAAAACATGCCCTAATGCATGTGCAGAAGGACTATAGTGTATACTGTGATTTGTTTTATACTAGAAGAGGATGGATTTGTGGACATTTAAACTTCCGTGCTTTATCAGGCTAATAATAGTTTAGCCTGACCTGAGACAGTAACATAAACTGGCAGTTAGGACACTCGTGTTTATGTTCCTTTTCGGAGTCGGTTGTTCACTTGTCGTGAATTTTTGGACACCATCCAATGACATGAAATTTATAAAGCGAAAATATCAAGATTTAATGTTATTTTAGTTATACAGTTTTTAATAAATGTGCTACGGCTCGGGTGTAAAATAATTTCTCATTCAAGACACGTTGCGGTCTTTCTTGTCCATAACCTTCAAACATTGGGTCCACTTTGCCCCTGGCTCGGAGCCTTTGAACATTTAACATCATTATGGTTTTCACACAATGCTGAACTGTTTTTTAAAAAACGTCATCAAGAGATGCAAAAAAGTATCTACCATTTTCACACCCACACACATAAATAGATGACTATGACTACTACATACATATTACAATCTATCTATATGACCTCCTCTCATTTCAAGACATATCCAATCTTCGCCTTACTTCTTTGTGGGCTGGGCATACTATCACAACCCTGTACAATCAAAACAATGATACGCAAGCGTTGATGATATTGTGCCAATTATTATTTAACTGTTTATTATTTTCCATTCCTCTCTTTTGTTAACTCCCACCTGTTTCGTCAAATAAACATGTTAATTTAAAATAAATCCAGTGTGCCTTTATTGTGCTTACAAATGGAAAAGCGGCTATACATACCGTCAGCATTTGGGGAAAACACACCCCAATATATCTCTATTATGCAGACCGAGGTTAAAGAGTTCATTGTCGGTATTAGTGCGGATTTGCTGGGATGAGTTTTATATACACCGCCTGATTCCGCAAAACACAAGTTCGGTTTTTGAGAGCAAACGTTAAATTTGTTTCTTTCATCAGCTGCATGTGATTAGTCGTTCGATATTGTGGAATCTGGTTACTCCTTCCCTCGATAATCCACGTTGTATAAAGCAATCATCGTGCAGCTTCATCTAAAGTAATTTGCGATCGCTTTTACTCGAGAGAAGTTAGAGGAAAAGTTACTTCATTAATATTACATTTCACGTTAATGTAAAAAATACTCTCTCTCAATTTCCTTAATTGTAAACAGTATAGCATTAGGCAATTGGGAAAATTTTTGCATTCTACTCAGTTTCTCAGTCGGACTGAATCGGAATAATTTAACATTTGATAATTTCAATTTCTTTAATAGTGATTTGAATTATATATAAAGCCGTTTACAGGCCTTTTAGACCCAGAGCTGCGTTATTCTCCTCCACTCCATTCTGTTCTTCGCCTTTCTTTTCCAATGCGTTATATTTTTCTTCCTTTGAATAAAAATAGTTATATTTCTATTTTATTACATTTAAAAGCGAATTTGCTTGAAATAAGTTAATCAATTTGCAAATTATTTGACCTTCCTATTTATTTTTAATGAAGCCAATATCACTTCCATTCACAATCAATAATTAATTATAACTTTGCATAACCTCATTTACTTTGTCAATTGCTTAGCGCATGAGTATCTAAATAAGTTAATTCAGATAAACAGTTGTGCCAAGCTACCTTTATTAAAATGATGTATATACAAGCCCAAGTTCTATACCAAATACATTGCGTTGTCCTTCGAAGAGATCAAAGGTGCCGACATTAAGTTACTTTTCCGATTGTTAGGTATTCTGTGGTAGAAGAATTAATCCTGAAAGTACCTTGACGCGAGAGTGTTGGCTAAATACTAATAATAATGATGCCATGAATAATAATGTGTAACTTTGGCGACAAATTTGGACGCTTGTAGCCCGTCTAAGTCCAGAGCGAGCATTTGACATTAATATTTATTTCATTTAATACTTTTACTATCCTATTATAAGAGTTTATGTAATAAATTGCCTCCTTTGTGGCAGAGGACATTAAATATCTGATAGTGTCGATCGCAATGCCTCCTGGATCCCTGGCGGTTTACAAACATCGAAAATTGTGGGTAAAATCGACAATTAGAGGGGTCCTCTTGTTCCTATATATTTAATGGTGATAGATACCTGTTATACCGATCTAATTATGCGTTATTTTGATTACAGGGCCCAGGTTGGGAGTTTGAAACAGAGCTACCAGAATGGGCGAGAGTCGACTGGGTGGATCCCGACATATCTGAGTGATGACTGCAGAAGAATATATACATTTTACCTTAATATTAAGGCATCTCTTATCCACTCTGTCTTTCCATGCTCTTAGAATTATTAACGTGGTAATTTCCACAAAAAAGGCAGGGTCCAAAAACATGATTTCAATTAAAATTATAATTTCGTGTACAAATTGATTGATGTTCGTATTTTACCGTTTCTTTGTAGGTATTTCAGTGCTATACATAATTTTAAGGTCAGCTTTTAGTATAAAGTGAAAAATTCAATCATGTATTTTTCTATGTAACTATAAAATCAAGTAAAATACCTTAACTGTAATTGGTGTATTACAGTAAGTGCCATTTTTCTGCTCGTTTTCAGAGCAGATCTTCATTTTCCCATCAATAAAGTACTGGAATACATATTGTGCCTTGGATGTGTGTTGTGACATCATTTGCCGATTTAATCTTGAAATATATCTACTTTCATATCAGCTTCTCGGACCCTTGCTTCCATTGTTCGTTGTTATACGATGTTATGTATTATATTTAAGCACTGACACGGATTGTTGGAGAATCAGGAATGAAGTAGACTTGCACCTACTTATTTTGTCCCATGTCCCATGTTGCTTTCAGTATTTTATCTAGTTATGCATTTAATATGATGCAGGTGGCTAATTTGGAACTATTAATTTTCCACACTCGGCTGCAGACCAGCTCCGGCATAATTTTCACGTTATTCAGGTTCCTACATAAGTTTTGCACTGACATTAAATTATGTGATTTGTAATTCAAATTCAAATTAATTAAAAGCCACGTCGAAATTAATTTCAAAGGATGGCTTTAATTGTTTTCAAATGTTTTTTCCCTTCCTATGCAAATATGTACAGGGTGCTCCAATTTTGTTGCAATTGCAGAACATCTTGGAAACAATAAAAGATTTCTTTTATAGACCTGTTTGTTTTTGAGATAGAGGGTGAAATTTAAACAAATTACTTTTACTGGATTCTTCACATCTCAGAAGATAGCAGAGATATTGGAAGGCTGAAATTTGATTCTGATAGACTTTTTTACATAGAGGTCAGTGGCGTAGTTGGAATTTTTCTGCAGGGTGCCTCTTTTAAAATATGAGCCAAACATTAAATGGAAGAACCTGTATGTTTTATGCAATTCAATTGTATTATTTTTTTCCTTCGTAATGACACATTACAGTTCACACTTTTTATTTTGGAAATTGTCAAAAAAACATTAAATTGCTAACTAATATTGCGTGGTGCATAGTTGGCCACACATTTTTATATAATTATACAAAACTGGTTGTTAAATTAATTCACTTTAATAATTCAAAAAATAATTTTAACGAGACAATTATATCATCCAATTAACTAATTTATAAATATCTTTAATTAAAAGACATTTAAAAACAAACACACAATAAACAAAAACAAACAAAAAAAAATAAAATTAATGACAAGAAAATTAATTATTTACAATATCTTAAAAAAACTGTTGAAAACTATTTCATATTGAAAAAAAAATACTTAAAAAATGTTTAAATTTTCTCTGGTCAAGATTTAATATACAGTGTGATACATGTCAAATGGAAACAAGTCAGTAAAAATGGTAAAATCCAATTTATTTCGGATTTTTTCTAAAAGATGCAGTAAAGCCTTGTGGCGCAAAATATTAAAATTTGTTTGCCATTTTCGAGGCTGGTAATTTTTTTCATTGTCATATTTTACAAAAATTTTATTTCTTTTGAATCCAACTACAGCACTGGATTCAGCGTTCCCTAAAACCGTTTTCTGCTAAATTTCGTAAATAAATATTAATAAGTTTTTAACGTTTAGTGTGAGAAAATAATATTTTTTCAATATTAAATAATTTTCAACAGTTTTTTTAATGACTGTAGATTAATTTTATTTTCATTAATTATTTTTTCATGTTTGTTTTTTGTTTATTTGATTTCAAATTTATAAATTACTTAGTTGGTTAATATAATTTTTTTTGCATGGCCCACTATGCACCACACAACATGAGTTTTATTACTTTTTTGTTTTCTGACAATTTCTAAAATACAAAGTAGGAACTGTTATATATCATTACAAAGGTAAAAAATAATGCAACGGAATCGCATAAAAATATACAGGGTGCTCCATTTAAATAAAATGTAGGTTTGCATTTTATTTTAAAAGGGACACCCTGTATAGAAATTACAAGCACGTCGCTGAACTTTACTCAAAAAAAAAAAGCTTTTCAGGGACGGTTTTCAGTTCGCATCTCAGTTATTCTCTGAGATGCAAAGAATCTTCTAAAAGCAGTTTTTTTTTAATTTCGCCCTGTATCTCATAAACAAAGAGGTCTATAAAAATTCCGATTATATCTTAAATTTTTCGCATTCTTGTATCTCTTGCAGTTTTCGAGATACCTGCAATTACAAGGAAAATGGGGCACGCTGTACCATAGTTTCGATTTCAAATTAAGCTTGCATTATGTTAAAACAGAAATAAAAGACATTTTGTGTTTTTGTGATATTTATCTGTTTTTATAATTTCCCTAATGTGTGATTTAAAAATTATTTTGAATTATTTTACTTTGATTTCATTCCTTTTGACCGTGGGATAGTAGATTTAATTCCATGTAGTAAGTAAGGTTAAATGAATATTCGTCAGTGCTTACATACAAACTTAGAATTATTTTACAAAAGACACTACCTAGTTATACAGATCTTTAAGTTGTGTCTGTACTTATAAATATAAATTAAATCGTATATTTCTTTCACCGACAGTAACTTATTGTAACAATATATTAAGGAAAAATGGCATGTTGTAACAAGTATTAGTAAATATATTGACCTAAATTTATACAGACATATTTTTGTACAAAAAATATTAGTCTTATTAACTTAAAAAAATAATTAATGTATTCTTATAATAAATTACTGTTTTATAATTGATATTTGTGATGTAAAGACAATTATAGGGACCTAAGTACTCTACATTAGTGTATAAGTTTTTATTATCATCACTAGAAGTATCAACTTATGGTAATTACAGCAGACAATTTTGCGCTTTTGACGAAATTTTGTTATGCTTTCGAAAAATATGGAATTTTAAAGATGTGTGTCGAATCGAGTGTGTATTTCAAGCAAATTGGTTGCCAATGATATTACGAGAAAATGCAAGTGTTTTCTGAAAAATCGGCTAGTATTAATTTAATTTCTAACCTTGTGCTCTTCCCAATATGAAAACTTTAAATTGAAATACATATTTTCGTAGCCTATTTCAAGATTTTCATTTTTTTTATTTGGTTCTTTTGTTTTTTTTATTTAGTAATTTTGTTGTGAAATAATAGCAAAATTTGTATATAGAGTGGGCCATTAGTGCGGGAAAGTTCAATAACTTTTTTGTTAATCATAATACAGAAAAAAAATTTATAAAAGTAGTTAAAGATTAAGAAACCTAGACTATAACATTTTTTCAGATCGATGGTAAAAAGGAGCTCTTCAAATATTATGTTTTTTTTTTTTAAAGAAAGACCCTGAATATTCTTAAGCGAATTGATTTCTGGGTAAATTTTGTACATTGCATAAGCAAATTAGTATTTTAGCATAGGATTGCAGAAGTTTTGTGAAAATACTTCAAATTTTGGAAATGTAACCTGAATGATTATTATTTCATTCTAAGCAGTAATGACTTTATCTATTGAGAGGAAGCAAAGTTATTTTTATATTTAATTTGAATTTAACGTGGGATCTTCAAAATGTTATAGAGATCATTTAATTGTTTTACTTACCTATCTTTAGCTGTATAACAGAAAAATAAAATGCAGGATGTTCCATTTGAAAGCTTAAAAAAATCAACGTCGAACCTACTAAAATGATCGTATTTATAAAGAACGCCCTGTATAAAATAGTCAATATTGACTAATATTGGAGCTTGTGGCAACATTTGTCTGTAACTCTGTCAAATAGTTTTGTTTCAAGTGTGAGTTAGTACAATTTTTCCAAAATTCTAAGTATTTTACACATAACTTGGCAACCTTGCACTAAAATGTTAAACTGTTTATATGTATTGCATATACAGAATTTTGTCAGAAATCCATATGCTTAAAAATGTACAGGGTGTTCCATTAAAAAAAAAATAAGAAAATTAAGTGTGTGAATGTTCTAAAATGATTGCTATTTATATACAGCCCTTGTATAAAATAATGGATATTAACTATGTACGGGCTTTTGTGTAACATTTGTCTATAACACTGTGAAATTTTGCTCCAAGTGTTAGTAATTGAAAATTAATAACATTTTTTTGAGATCAGGTTTTTTTCCAAAATTTAAAGTATTTTTCACAAAATTTGGCAACCCTGCACTCAAATGTTAAACTGTTTATATTGCAATATAAAGAATTTTTCCAGAAATCCATTTGCATGAAAATATACAGGGTGTACTCTCTCAAAAATGTAACATTTGGTGTGTCCAGTTTTCATACATCACCCTGTATGGCTTAAAGTAATTTTATAGTTTAGATTTCTGGATCCTGTGGAACTTTTTTCTGTATTGCGAATAACAACAGGAGTTATCGAAGTTTCTCCCACTGATTGCCTACCCTGTATATATACAAGGTGTTCGTGTGGTGTGAGTATTCAAAATTTTACCAGGTTATAGATCCGGCCAAAATAGTAAATTTTTCACATCTATTGTTATACAGGATGTTAAAAAATAATTGTTTTTTGTCGTATCTTTCAAAACCTTCAAGAATTTAAATTCATAAATTTCTGGAAGTCAGTTTTTCAATACATTTTAAAAAATTCCTTAAATAATTAAAGAATTTCAATATGCAACTAAGTTTGTGGATAAAAGGGCTTAAGAGGTTAAAAATTGTCAACGGAAAATTATTTTTCTATGGTGTAAATTAAAAAAAATTAATATCTTCAAAAAATTCAGAATTTTCCGAAAATTTACAAATTTTATATTCAAATTTCCTGTGAAATTTCACTGCCTCACATCACTGATGTGCGTGTATACAGCAAACAGAACAAAAGGGAATTTTTAGTGGAAAACAAACCACCACATACTTAAAATAAAACTCACCTAAATTTCAATAATTTACACCTAATTTTTGAATATAGGTACCCTGAAATATTTTCTTTGTCGCAACTTTTAAATTACTTTTTTTTGTTATTTTTTACAATTTAGTTTGCGTTTATAGGAAGCGGAATTGAGTAATTTTGGACCTAATTTCAGCATAACCCTATCTAAGGTCAGACAATAACCAGAATCCATCATTTATTAAATCTTATTGAAACCTTTACATATTTTGGTAACCAAAAAACCATTTTGTACTTGTAAAGAAAGAACAAAAACTGTTGCTGCATGAATTTGAGATTTGTAAGCCGGTCTACATGCTCTACATATCTCTAGCCAAAAAAGAAAACAAGAAAAAAATAACTAAATTTATACAATCCTAATGAGCTTAAGAGTAATCATAACATAGCTTTTATAATTTTCTAATGTTACCTACAATAAAAACCGAAATTATTTTATGTAAGCTTTGCGCTTCCATTTATATCTTAGAGAATAGTTGACGGGAGAATGTAAAATTTGACAATTTTAAAAAGAAAATATTTTCATAACCGAAATAAACAACGCATAAATGTAGGGTAATCTTAATTGTTTATCTGGTGTGTTATCTACTAATTTCTTTTGTTATATACGGGTGCTCCACTTTTAAATAGCGGGACTTCAACAATCATCACAAGACCTCATTTTGAGACTAAAAGTTTCTATAAGTATAGGTCCTAAAATGCTTTGTTTCTGATATACAGGGCGTTGAATTTTATTTATCATTTATCTATTTTTTAACTGAATAACTGCTGCCAAAAAGAGCACCTATTTACATGATAAATTAATACAAAAAGATCATAAAAAATTATTATAAAGTGATAAAAGTTAAAATAGAAAATATAAATATTGGTAAACAGAAAGAAATTTAAAATAAAAACAAAGATTATGTGTAGATCAGTTGAAATTTAAAAATAATAAAAGCAAAATAAAAAAACAAACAAAACAGCTATAGAAAAACACTTTTTGCATTGTTTAAACTACATGATGTAATGTCAAGGCTCTTCCAGCTGCTACAGGTACTTGCAAGTGTTTTTGAAAAATATAAAAGAGCACTCAATTTTACCCAGAAAGGATCATTAAAAAATAGTCAAGCGATAAAAGTTAAAATAAAAAATATAAACATTGATACACAGAAGTAACATTAAAGAAATTTAAAATAAAAACAATAATTAGAAGAACTTACATAGCTATTGTATAGAACAGTTAAAATTTAAAAAGAAAAACAAAATCAAAAAACAAAAAAAATAGAAAAACATTTTTTGCGTAATTCAAACTACACGAAGTAATATCAAGGCTCTTGATATAAAAAAATAGTTATGCGACAAAAATTAAAATAAAAAATATGAACATTGATATACAGAACAATAAATAAATTTAAAATAAGAACAATACAATAATTTAAACAAAACAGTTAAAATTTAATAAGAAAAAAAAAACGAAATCAAAAAAGAAACAAAACAACTATTGAAAACCGTTTTGTGCATTATTCAAACTACATGAAATAATATCAGAGCTCTTCAAATAACTGTTGCTGAAAAATAAAAATGGTCCTCTTGTCCAAAGTCATAAGGACATGCTGTCTTCAAGAAAAACCAACAATGATGTTAGAACTCAAATTATAACAAAACCAAATAGTTCAAAAATTCATCAAACATTTACTTTGATTTAATATGATTTTCGTTATTTATGTCCATTTAATAAATTAACACCAATTTTAACAAAATATTTTTGAACAATTTAATAATTTAGTTAGCACACAATGTTCAACAGTTATGATTTGATTTCTAAACAGTATTTTTTGACTTTTCTGGGTAAAATTTAATGCTCTTTCATATATTTCAAAACCGTTTGTGAAATTTCAATTCGGCTGTACTTTTTTTACAAAAATCCAGCACTGGAATTAATATGCCCTGATTTTTGGTGTCAAATTATTTACTCTCAAATGTCTTTTGTCTCAACATGATGATTTTTTTTGTCAGTGGTTATTTTATCCTAAATTAAATAAATGAAAATTAAAATTCAACGCCCTGTACCTCAGAAACAAAGCATTTTAAAACTAATTTATAGGAAATGTTAGTCTCAAAATGAGTTCTTCTAAAGGCTCTCGAAGTCCTACTGTTTAAAAATGTGACACCCTTTTAGTTTAAGTAATTTATAAAAGACAGTATTGCGTTACTCGTTATGATTTTTAATAGGAAGCAAATTTAAAAAATGTAAAATGTTTCATAGTGAATGGATATTATATTAAATTTTATTGATATACGTATGACCTGTATGTAGCAAGTAAGTTTTGCTGCTACCTGTATTGTTAAATTATGTTTATAGCTTGTTATAATCTGTGATGGTTATTATTTGTACAGCTATAACAAGGTATTTTAAGATTAAATATAGAGATTCTGTAATTATATTGTAGTTTACAGTGTGTAATAAAAGTGATTAAAATAAAATGTGTTGTTCAGTCCTGTGTTGTCCATTGGGTGAAAGGGATAGTTACCTGGGATTCACCAGTAACAAAGAAGTCAAATAGTAGAAAGGCATAACTGAATATTATTTCCCGTGTTTCTCGTTCTGATAATAATAGGTACAAAAGTTTGCCCGATCTGAGGACTCATTAGAATGGAAATACAGGGTGATTCATTAATAATGGGACAGAGCTTAGGGGCATGTTGCTGACCTCAAAATAGAGAGATTAAGCCAAATATGCCTTATCCGAATGCTGCTTCTTTTTGATCTCATTATTAATGAATCACTCTGTATAAATTCTTTATAAAATGTAAACAAATACAAAGTGTTGAAGGCTTGACTGTCATAACTTCAATATAAGATAGACACAGTAAAAATGAACAATTAAATTAAACAATACAAGGGAATAACTCAAGCCGTTCTTAAGATAAGAAGTTATTATATCAAGGAATTTCATCACAATGTGGCAACAGTGGGAATACACGCTGTGCCAGGCGAACGGGTTGTGTGTTGCCTTCCATATGCGAGCTTGTATTTTAGTGATGATAAAAAATCCAAAGATAGACAACTATTGTGAAAATTAATGTTTAGACAACTGTTTTACAATTTTATTTAAATGTTTCTTAAACCAAATAGTAATTTGAGAAATGTGTAATAAAAACAACTTTTGAAGATGTGTGGAGGCGCTGGTAATAATTTATGCCTGGCGCCTCCGCCAAAACGTAGAAATTTTATTTATCATCAGTACCAAGAAAGTTTCATTTGTTTTGTATGCATACAGAGTGATTTATTAATAATGAAATTGAGCTTAATGGCAGGTTACTAACTTCAGAATAGAGCAATTAAGCCAAAAATGCCTTATCAAATGTTGTAAATGATACTGCAGGAAACAACTACTCCACGGGCTAATGCCTCGACTGGCATTGAATTACTCCTGTAAAATCTGTGTGAACAGGTAAGAACCCTTGTCGGATACACCGCCAGACATAGACCAGTTTCGGGCTTGTTAGCCCTCATCAGTATGCCATAGGTGAGATGACCTACAATTGAACTGGCTGTTGCTGTATATGTATGTTCACATATAAACTGAGTGCAGGTGAGATATAAGTGCTCTGCTTACTTTCTGCTCGACCTAAGCGGCTCGACTTACAGGAACCGTCCTATCATTTTACAAATTTTATTTTTGATATTTATAAATAACTAAAAAATCCAAATGTTTCTAATATTTTGGAGATTGGTGTTTTTTGGATACGAGAAATAATTTTTTTTTACATGACACAAATTTTTTGTGGCTCAGAGTTTACATTTAACTGTTGAAACAATGCATTCTCCTACATTCTTTTTTTTTATCTGAAAAATGTATTACCTTTGTTGAAGTCGTTTGGAGTTACAGTTTTCACAATAATGCTATTTGAAATATTTTGTGCACCGGGTAAAAACTGTTTTAATTTCAGGTAAAGTGCCTTTTCCGCTGAAAATACAGTAAAATTTTACTTAAAAAGTTATTCAGATTCGCCGCTTGTGGTACATCTACTAGTGACGTCAAAATTAGAAACAAATTTGAATTCCTCCCAACCCCAATCTCCAAAATGTATGCAAATATTTGGATTTTAAAAGTTATTTTCAAATATCGAAAATCGAATTTTAACTTTGACACCCGGTAGATCGAAAAGGAGCACAGTACATTCGAATAAGGCATATTTGGCAATCGTTCTATTTTGAAGTCAGCAACCTGCCATTAAATTCTATCCCATTATTAATGAATCGCCCTGTATATGTTTTGCTGGAGACGTCGGTAATAATTTATGACTGGCGCCTCCACCAAAATGTAGAAATGTTATTTGTCGTCGGGAAAGTTTTAGTCTATAAATAGGTATGCGAAAATATTGTTGAAAGGCATTTCCAGACTGTGAATGTTGTTAAAAAATAACGTATATGTGTCTAGTTTTCAAAAGTACATAATTAGTACAAGATGCTATTTTGACATATGAAAATATGTTTACTTGTACCGATTTTCAACATCAGCAAGAAATTTCAGTTATTGTTGGTAGCCACAGTTAGATGACTATTCACTTGGAAAACTGTCCTCTATTTTATACAATTTGTTTGCTAAAACAAGTGTATTTTTGCTACCTCTAGTGAATATTTTCCTGTACATGATAAAAGGAGCAAATTTAGGGAAAAAATACTAATTACCTACTTTTACAATCTTAATTTTAGAAAATCTAATGCTGGGCATTCAATTCTATACTCAAATTACCCCTGAAATAGCAGTTATTTTTATGAACCCCTTAAAAATTTATATTCTTGCCCTCAAAGTGTGTCATAAACAGATAAAACAAAAGAATGCAACAAAGTCAAACATTTTAATGAAAAACATCGTGCACATTTTGGTAGCTGAGTAGAAATTTAAGATGGATGGAAGAATTGTTAGTAATAAAATATAAGAAACATGAATCTCAGCAAAATCTTGATAAAACCTTGAAAAAACCTTCCTTTCTGACCATATTTTACTCTCATTGGCGATTTTTGGTCGGCGTTGTGGACACATGTATAAAATTTGAAATAAAAAAACTGATGCATTCCCCTCTTTATGAAATAATTTTGAAAATTATTCACGTAATTTCTGTTCTCTGTGAAGATTTCTACTTCAATTTTGTAGCTGTTTTACTGAAACTGTATGTTGCCCACTAAATGGACAACATGAAATCTAGAATATTCTCAGACACTTGTAAAAATTCAAGAAACTATTTGTTAATTACTGATTTATTTTTTCAGCTAATTCAATATCATTGTCAAAAACACTAGTTGAAAACCAAACTCAAACCGAAATGAATTTATTCAACCTACAGTTGGCGCTGTTAAATCTCGTAAATACTAAATTAAATGTTTAAAATTGTTCTTAAAGATTGCAAAGATGTGAAAACCGCTAGGCTGATGTAGATAAATGGATCAAAAGTGATTCCCAATATACCTTGTTGCTCCTATGAGCTTCATAAATTTCTCACTAAGAACAGTTATTTTGAGTTGCAATCTAATGGCGTAGGGAGAAGTTGTGAAGACTGTGTTTAATGATCAAAAATTTTTGCTGCCGAAACGTTTATGTTCTGGAATTACCGTACTTTTTCCACAGTAGGTATAATAACGTTAAAATAAATATAAACCCATTACTAGTAGTGTAATTATGCATGCTAAAAATACAAACAGACTCATTCGTAAAACCATAGAGTGTTTATAACTGCTTGTACACGTAGGTATGTATTACTATTTGTTTAAAAGAATATATTTTACTACATATTTGATTATATTACTTTTTATTTTTCTAAACAATAGTTCAACAGTCGGTGTAGCAACATTGGCAAATATTGTTATTCTTATAAAAATATCGTTGACACGGAACCCAATTGGTTGTACGTGTACGGTAAACTAACGTCTTAACTAAAGGTATTTTTAATACGCCAAATAAGTACCTTACAGTTGTCTCTTAGCTGTCTATTTTGAATGAGCTCGTGCGTAAGAAAATACATGTTTTTACTTATATCGAAATAACTTTCGGAAAACAAGTTTGCCAGACACAATTTAATTATCGAAATGCTGTCACTTGCTCGTAGAAAGGATACCAGTTGTAGATTCGTGAAAAATAAACTTTCAGACATTATATTTATAAAACATTCATTTATAATGCCACATGTGAAGCATCAGAAGATTTTGACGTTTTTAATTATTAAAGCGATGGTGTATTGAAGTTATATACTTAGTTTTAGAGGACATACAGGGTTAACTATGACTAAGTACAAATATTTTAAAAGAAGATAGAGAAAATATGCATTAACAGCATGGATTACAGGGAGTGGGTCTGAGACTTACATCTTACTAACAGACAACGATATTGTTGTTCAAACAAATGACGAGACAAATGATGTAGATAACGATTCTTCTTCGTGCGTTTCTGCAATCTTCAGTACATCCCAGTTGTGCAATTATTCTAACTAGTCTTCTTTATATAACAAATACTCTATCAAAGTCTGCAGCATGTCCTCAGACTATTATAACATAATACGACATAATGTAAAATATGCTGACTTCAACGTACCGGTCGAAACCTAATAAATTTCTAATGACAAAAGTATGTGCACATAATTTTTTGCAAATGTTCGTTATGTGAATATTCCACCGCAACTGTGAATCCATACTCCTGAAAAATTCGCAGTAGATACTGTATCAGCAGGAGCTTCAAAATTACGCAGTGTGAACATCATACGTTTTGTTTTATATTTGTTACAAATTAAGTTGTTTGCACTAACCTAACTCTGCTCTGTTTTTGATAATGATTCCCATGTCAATAATTATACATTATATAAATCGCCTGACTTAATTGAAATTGTGGTATCGTCCTCGTATAGATTACACGTTAGAGATCTCCAGATGAAAACATGTCATTTATGTATATTAAAAACAATAGAGGGCCCAATACGGATCCTTGAGGTACACCTGCATCTGAAGTTCTACTGTTAGACATAAAGTCTAACAAATTGACTTCGATGAGATAAATAATAAGATCGCAGTATCTTTATACTATGTGCACTAATTTTATATTTATGCATTTTATCTATGAGGATATCATGTGAAACAGTCAAAGGCTTTGCTTAGATCCCCAAAAATGTTGTACTGTTATATTCAGAATTTTCATATGCGTCAAGAACATTGTTTACAAAAGTCAATATGGCACTAGTGGTACTATGACCGTTGAGTGAGAAATATTATAGATGTAGGCGCAACCTTATGGCAAAATGCGTACCATACACTTTTGGGCCCGAGATTTAGGTGATAGCAGCTTTTTGGTTCTAAGATTCAGTCAATTTATCGACAACTTATTATTCACGGAGGTTTTCTTTGCTTGTTAAACCATTGAATCACACAGAACACTCAAAATTGACTGTCGTTAACAACAGTTCTCGACAGACGGACAAATCTCGGGCCCAAAAAACCCCTACTGTAAAACACGGTGTAACATAACAGAACGTCAAACATGAAGGCCTTTATGTCTTGCCCGACTTTAAAAACATTTTGCCCTACAGATATTTTCTATTAGGGCCTTTGTTTTCATGATACAGGGTGTTAAACTTGTAGATCGTATACGCATATCGCCATTAAAAGGTTGCACCTCTATCTATAATTTCTCTCTCAACGCTATGACTCTTTCTAAACCCATGCTGGCATACAGTAAAAAGATAATTGGATTTAAAGCAATTTATTAATCTATTATAGAAACATTTTTCTAAAATTTTAGAGATTAAATTTTTCCTGTAGTTAGGTTTTTTAGTGTTGTAATACTAAATGATAATTATTATTAAATGGCAATTTAAGAGAATGCAGTATCATAAGCATTTCCTCTTATTTTCAGTCATAGTACGCGCTATAGCAGACTCATTTTAATACATCATGTACATCACCATGTTTTGAATACTGCTGGAGATGTTTACTTCTGATTTTCCAATTGATCTGTGCCTACGAGGTCAATTTAAGTCGAACCGTAGGTCTAAAACGGCTCATGCGCGTTGAGGAGCAGAACGCGTGGGTCCACTGGAGGATACCTATCACGATGCCCGCGGGTTTCGAATGTCAGCAGTCAGCGTACGACAGCGCCGGTTAACTCTACGGTCACAGACCGTTCTCGCTACGTTCCTCACGTGTTACGTTCGACGCCTAATAGTTCTTCTAATTATTACTTTCTTTCTGCTTTCTCGCGATGGCAGACTACAGCATCAGGAGTCGGCAGGAGAGCACCGACAGCTTGGATTCCTCATCCGCTGTCACCACTGATGAGTATTCAGACGAAGAGAAGGATGGATATGATATTGAAGACTTCAATATCATCAAAACAATAGGTATGTTTCCAAAGGTGGAGCTGTGTAACTTTTTGCGTTACTGTATGAAGCATTTACAATGTATGTGGGCATTTAAATACTTGTAATTCAATGCCTGCCAATAATGGTGCCCGTACAATCCTTGTTCTTCCTTAAAAATGCTTAGTTCAAATGTCAGTCTGATAACAAGTACATTATTGCTTCTGTTGATTCTTAGATTTTTTGAGAGAAGTAGTCTATTTTAATTTACAAAAAAGCAATATGTAAAGATTTATTATATTTAGATCAGAATTTATAATACGAAAAAATAACAGTTGTTTGTAAATTATAGTTAATTAAATTTCAAGCTGTCTTGATAAAAAAAATATTAGAACACTAAGTAATTCGATAAATGCGATATTTATTAGTTTATATAAAACAGTTCTCTTGAATGTATATTTATAGTTCACATATTTTGGATATTAAGATATTTAAAGAAAGCGCACTCTATTTAACATCAAAGCTTTACAAAGGGCAGGTTTACGAAGAAGTACATATTATGATTCAGAAATAGGACAAAAGCCCTGGATGAAACTTTGTGGATATTGGATGCATTAACCTTTATTAAAATTTATTTCTGCTATATCACAAGTTCTCAAACAATATATTTTTTGTGTACACCATATACAATTGAAGAGCAACAGATTCTTGCAGTTAGAATTTTGATATCACTCAGAAAATAATAATAATTATTTCATATTGCCATAACAACATACCATTGACAACAATAATCAATTTGATGTTTTGCCACATTTTCCTCGATTTCTGAATTAATAATAAAATTGTCACACATTGTCTTATCATATTTGTAGTATTCACAGAACGGAAATACGTTCTCACAGCTAAAATAATATCGATAAACTTTATACAAATATATTGGAACGATAATAAAAAAATTGGGGAAAATGTGAAAACAATAGTTTTACCATAGATTCAGCACTTTCAATATGCTATAAGAATTGGAGAAAAATCTACAAGTGCAGCTTTTCTAATTGACCACAAAATTGATTCAGTACGATCCTGGCATTTTGTGTTAGTGGTTTCAGTAAGAGTATGTTGGTCTTTAGTAGTAGTTACCAAAAGTAAATTAATTCCAATAAATGATTCAAAATCTATAACCAAACTAAGTTTCAATGAGAATTATGAGATCAGCATTCATAATTTTTGCTTTTACAAAAGTTGTATAATACGTACCCCCATTAGTACATTTTTTTATCATATTTCTTAAATAAAAATACTGAATTTGTAGATCTTAAAGCGTCAAAGTTCTTGTATTCCATAATTTTATACAAAATAAATTATTATGCATGGTTGCATGCATGTTAATATTTTTCCGCCTATAAACATATTTTATTTTTAGTTTTATAATATATAAGACAGGGCCTACATGATTGTAAATTTTCTATTACTTGAATTGTTTCCAACATAGATTCAAATATGTACGAATTTATTTTTTTCATCTTTATGAAATGTCTGCTTTTACCGTCTATCCATTGATTTATAAAATGTCATTTTGTTAAGGAAATTTATTGCTCAAATTTTTCAAAATGTCTAAAGCCAACTAGACAAAATTAATGTTTTGCAGTTGTCTGAAATATTTTATATGAATTACTACAGTTAATTTATAGTTTAGTTAGATTCAAATTTGCTCTCTCATTGCTTCAAATTACTTTGGCTCGTTGTGAATAAAGTCCACATTGCTATTTATGTCTATGACTGAATTTTATGTGGGCTCAATTTGTAATTTTTTTCGAAGCAATTCGAATAAAAATTTTCAAAAATATGTCAGTTAAGTCAAACTATATAATTTAGGAGTCACGATATAGAAAATATGGATGTGTAAATATAATTTTATTATTTTTGCAATATATAAACGACACGCATGTATATACAAATTCTTAAGTAATGTATACAAGTCCAGTACGACACATAACAAGTTAAAATAACGTAACAAATATCAGTAAACATTAAGAATATGATTTACTGAAAATATCAATGATTGAATTTTCTATCAATCCATGTTCATTATAAGTGGAACGATTTGCAGTTTGAATTCACTATTTTTTAGTGGTGATATATTAGTCTAAATCTAGTGGGAATAATCTAGATTCGAAAGTTTGGCACCTACTAATTCCTCAATTATTTTTATATGTCGCAGATTTTCATTTTTCTTTTGTTTGTTACGCCACTTTGCGTGTGTTAAAATGTAAAATAAAAATAAACAACGTAAAAATAAATTACTAGCGAGGTCTTTGCCTGTCATTTTAATTTATTTACTTATAAATAGGTTGAGATATTTTTACAAGTTTTACTGGATGTAAAGTGTCTTTCGTCGAGTAGTCGCTACAATACACCTGCGTTGTTTTCATATACTTATTTTATTTACTCCATTTTTCTTGCGGTTGATGTTAAATGGTGGAAATCCCTGACGAGAAGAAACAATATGCAATTCACATCGTACATCATTATATACAAAATTGCTACATTTGTTTATACAAGTACCTACATTCTTGGCAAGATATCAGTATTTGCAATTTTATTGAATTATGATTATTGGATCACGTAATAAGAGAATAACATGTTGCGGATGTATTATTTTTCAACTGTATTTATTGTTTTCTGTTTATTGATACTGACCCGTCCAAACTTTCGCCACATGTTGCCTACACTTTCTTTGCCGTTATAACTTATGTTCTGACAATTCTCACCCTGTCTCCTAATTTCGTCACAGATTAAAATTATGTGTATTTGAAAATTAATGTTCAAAAATATGTTCATTTTGTCTCCTAATAATATGAAAACATAACTAACATGCCATCTGAGCGTCATATGTCTGAATCTATGTTTCCATTTCAATTGCAGATGAATACTTACTTCTTACTTGAATATTTTATTAACTGAAGATGCACAGAAGGCTACTTGATAAAGAGACTTGCTTCGTTGCATACCTGTAGACACGTTTCTTTGATACTAATCTTACACACGAGTACAATAAAGTTTCTACAGGTTTTACGATAAATTCTACATTGGACAATATACAAGATATAACAAAAAAGCAGGTCATCTAGTTAACTGCGTATTTTTCGCGGTAAAATATGCCGACTTAACCCTACCCATATACAAAAAAGTCTCCTTTAAAAGATACAGGGTTGAACTTTAAAAATTGTTCCATCGCTATAATTTTTTCAGATTTTCACTTATCACTTTGCAATTTTGTAGGGATACTTCTTGTAATTGACCAAATCCTCATCATAAATGACATCTAAAAAACAAACGTAGAAACGGGGGAAGGGGAAGGAGTTATCCCCCCACTTTTTCTGACGTACGCCCATGGACAATTTTATAACGCTATAATGTAGAATTTTGTTTAAAATATTTTATTATTCTTCATAATTTTTCGAAAAACTCTTAATTTTTGAAATAAAATCAATTTTTGGGCATACATCATTAGAGAGGCCGCAGCAAAATAAGTAGCATAGGTATAAGTATATATTTAAATTTCAAAGTAACAATTTGCACTGTTCTAATATGCTCTAAAGTGTTCTTATGGGTATAGAGTATGTCTGAACACAATGCGGGCCAAATGTATCGTTTTTACACAAATAAATGTTTTTTTATTAATGTAAATTTTTTAATTGAGGAAAAACAGGGATCTAAGAAACATGTTAGTTATTAAACAGAAAATTTATACTAACATTTAATTGAGAACTGTAATTTTAATTGCTCACATGTCCACCTCCCTCCGAAGTGCATAAAAGAGCAATAAAGAATATCTGACATTTTGAAAAACCTGTGGTTATAGCCTTATTTTTTCAGCTCCATTTGTAATACGGCTTTTCAGTTGATCGATATTCTTAATTGATTCGAAATAAACGTCGTCCTTCATAAATTCCCAAAGATTCAAGTCCAGTGGACTAAAATCGGGGGAGCATGATGGCCACTGAATAGTTGCGTCTCTTCCACTCTCATTCATTTGGAAAAATTAAACTTACATATTTTCTGACATTTAATCCCAAAAGAGGCGGAGCACCATTAAGTTGCATCCCCATATTTTATGAAGAGAAAGTGGCAAATTGTCGATCACAATGAAAAAATCATTTTGCAGAAAATTTAGGATCTAAACTTGTTGGTAGACTACGTGTAGGGTGTGTAAATTAGTGTAAATCTGTTTAATAACTAATATGTTCCTTAAATCCCTGTTTTTTTTTTAAATTAACGAATTTACATTTATGAAAAACATTTATTTGTGTAAAAGTAGCACACCTCTGGCTAGCCCTATATTTAGAGACACTCTGTATGAATCTGTATATGATACTGCAGAAAACAACTACTCCGCGATCTAATACCCCGACCGGCATTGAACTTCTCCTGCAGTATCTATGTGAACAGCCAAGAACCCTTGTCGAACACACCACCAGACATAGGCCGATTAACTGGCTGTTCCTTCATATGTATCTTCACATATAAACTGAGTGCAGGTGAGATATAACTCACTCTGTATGAAATAAGTTAGAACACTTAAGAGCAACATTACAAATCACTCCTTGGTAACTTGAAATATAAGTAAGTAGTATTTAAGTGCAGTTCATTTTACTGCGGCTATCTTTGACGTTGCATGTCCAAAAATCGAAATTTAATTGATTTGAATTCTAAGTTGTGGCCAATTTTTTTTGCTTCTATAAATTTATTTCAGTTTCTTAAAATGTCATTTCATTAAAAGTGTTTCAGAAAGATTGATTTCTTGTTGAAATAGTTTAAAAATTAGTTTATTAAAATTTAATTTCTTCATTTTATGTAATAATGTTTAATAATGATGAAAGACTGTTGCAGTACAGTGTAATTACAACAATAGATCTGCCATGACGTTAATTATGTCTTTGTTTAGCAAAGTTAATGACATTCCGCTCACTACAGGAGTGGGTGGGTTCTAATAATTATTTTTATAATAAATGTGTAATATATTATGCAACTAATTATAAATACAACCAAACTGATGATAGAGTTCATTTCGGAAACCCGTCAATGGATAAATTGAATTTTAAAGTAAATTACGTAGGTTCAATGATTCATATCAATATATAAATAAAATTAACCAACACAAATAGATTCCACCACCTATCTCAGACCAGGATGTGATTCACATTTGTGAAAAAATATATTTAAATTTTATTTTCTCCAGTGAAACAATGGATGGATTTATTCTAAAAAATATACCGTTAACTAATAATTAATAAACCTTTTATTTACACTTCCTTTGACGTGAAAAACAAGGTCAGCTTACACAGTAGCGAGTAATTTTTGCATTCATCGTTACGAAATGTTAATTATATTGGTAAATGCATTTGCAGCATTCAATTTTTAATTGATATATACTCAGCTAATAAAAATAATTTCAGTTACGTTATTGAAACATGCAGATAACTGATTTGATGTTAATAATAAATATATTATGATTTTTTATTCATATTATGTCCTAATTTATAATATAAACACCCATATGCCATTTCTTGTGAAAAATTAGTGAATCGTCCGATATATCAGAAAACAACAACGCTTTTGTTGATTTTAAAATATATCTAATAAAAAATTTACTTATTGGCTGCCAACTAAAATTTATCTCTTAATACTGTTTATATTAGTATATTTTTAATATATGTTAACAAAGTAATCCATAAATATTATGAGAAATAAATCATTTCTTGGTTATATAAAAATACACAGAAACAGGGTTCGATGCTGTTATATACTCTGGTAGAATTATTGTTTTTAATTTAAAAAGGTAATACGTTTATTTCTTAAAAAATTATTCAAGTAGTAGATGATATAGGTTATATCAACAACATAAATAATAAGTAAACATATGACATTGATAACGAAAAGGGCGATTTTTTTATTTATTTAATAATTTTTATAGTTAGATATTTGACTCAACTTAAAGGAGGCCACCTGAAGAGGCTATCCTAAAAATGCAGAAATAGGTCAGATCTCATCTATTGCAGTTGAATTTTCGAGTTCCAAAGTTTCAAAAGTGAACTTAGATATTTATAGAATGTTTTCATTAAGACGGGGATTTTGTAGAAAAGGAATTGCCCAGCCTGAGTGAGCGAAACGACGAATCAATCAGACCTATGAGACAGTATACAAACCGTATAGGCCCGAACCGCACGGTTCTCTGAAGTTTATCGTGCATTTTGACATACATAAAAATGGAAGCCGTGATATATGTTATGATTTTACTCGAGGACACAAAATGTAAAATTACCAATAAATATTAATCTGAAAGTGAAACACAAGTTGTCCTATATGTCCTGGCTAGTGAGTGAAATAATTTGGTGGCTGTGGCTGTGATAATTTTGCCGTAATTGTGACATATTGTCGTAGCAACTGTGTGGCTAAAATTGAGGTATTTTAAGATCTATTTTAATTATTCTTGTGATATTATGAGCAATGAAAATTATCTCACGCACTAGCGGGAACCTTTGTGGATACGTTGATATATAATAATAATCAATTATTTCAATTTTCTTAGAGTTCTGTGTCCTCGCTTGAAACCCTGTTAGACGGCAAAAATATGTATACA
Source organism: Monochamus saltuarius (assembly GCA_025584915.1). NCBI lineage: Eukaryota > Metazoa > Arthropoda > Insecta > Coleoptera > Cerambycidae > Monochamus > Monochamus saltuarius. Next base: position 807,310 of record CM046723.1, on the reverse strand, counting down.
AAATCCCAGCCTTAAACCAGGTTAGTAAATGGGTAGATATTCTGGGTGTAATTCAACGCTGGTCGAGGCTTTAGTCCGTAGAGTAGTTAGTTTCACACAATATTGTTAATACCTAAAAATATATAAAAAATTATTCATACTGAATAAAATTTGTTAATTGTAATTTATTATATTACTGATAAATATGACCTGAATAAGAGGCTTGTTAATTATAAGTTGCATAATTTTTCAGTGTATTATTACCATCATTATTACTATCTCTATAATAAAAAATAATTAGAACAAATAAACGTGGAACTATTCTTAGCAGTCAAGTGCATTACATTGTAATGGCATTATTGACTAACGAGCATGGCGTTACGTCTTACGTCGAAGGTATCATAAAATGCCGCTTTGATTTGATAAAAATACATTTTCTATTGGTTTTGAAAGGCTTTTAATCACAAACTTCAAAACCATTATAATGTTGGCAGTAAATCAAAAATAGTTGGCAGTTTCAATCACAGTCTCTATCGTCAGCAGCTTGTAATCATAATAAATATAAAACCTACGAAGAATTGATTTAAAAATGCGAAAATGATGGATTTAATGTTACATTGTAGTTTTGTTTAATGAAAGAGTGGTGTAAATATTTTTATATTGAAATTCTCAGTTAAATTAAGAATCAATTTGAACTTGAACTTAGAAAATTATTAGCAGTATGCTCGAAAAAGTATTACACGATAATGGAAAACTATTATAATATCCATAATCACCCTATAATCCAATAATTCTGACTCCACAAATATGATTGTCATGTGATTATGTATAAAATGTAGCTGTTTAGGTTTTCAACGGGTCTACTTTTATTTATAACATTTACTACATCTGAACTGTCGAGCGCTTGGCATATGTTTCTAACGTTTACTTTGTCAAAGACAAATAAATACAAAGAAAGTTTAATTACAAAACTTCACGCAAAGAGTAAAATGTCCAGGTTTGTAGGTCATCTTCTTTCGCCGTTTTTATATGTACATAAGTCCGTCTCATAATATAGAAACTATGACAAGTAATCTCTAGATCTGTAATTACTCACATAAACATCTAGTACTCCTTGATCTTGTAATTCCGAGAACGTAAGCTGATGCTGCGACGCGGTAGAGCAGTATTTTGAATTTAAAAGTGGCCTATAGCTAATAACTCGGATATATGGTTTACAGATATAATCTAACGATTCTAAATTTCGGATTTTATGTGCACTTACTTTCCTCCTACGTGTGATGCTGTTTGAAATTGGCAATTATTTTTCGATTTATAGGCCCATTTTCAATTTTCACAGGTAATTAAGCAATAATTACCCATTTCGCTGTCTCGTCTGTTGAAATATTAAAGTGTACCGTCACTGTATCACAGTATGATTGTAATATTTTAAAACCATTTTATGCTGTACTTTTACCAATGAACTTATGCCTATAGTGATATTGTATAAGGAAACACACTGGAAATCCAAAATATACAGTCATTCACCAACGACTTTAGGCTAAAGATGCAAAGGGAACCAATCACTTCTTTGAGAATAACATATATGTACACGTGATATGGTGCAAACAATGTCAGACTTAAACAAAAAAAAAAGTGTCGAGTTACTTGTTTTTTGAAGTGTTTAAGTTAGTTTTTAATTTTTTTACGAAATAAAGAAATATGGTGAATTATTCATTTGAATTACCTGTATAGGTAATGTGAGTATAATCACACTTTAGTACACTGAAACGCAGTTTTATATAAAATAATATTTGTTTTTCCAAGTATATATTTCGTATATTTTTTAAGATTTTGCCATTACGCCAATATAATAACAAATCGGGTTAGGCACATGTAATTTTCCTATGGCACGCTTCTTAATCAGGATTCTAGGAATAATAATAATGAGCAAAGCAATATGTCATGTAATTTTTATACATTGGAGGTTCAGTGATAACTTACAAGCATGTCGAAGATAAATTTTACTTAGATATAACTTATTTTTCACGGCACTTACATATGTTATGTTAATTATAATATATTATTGCAACGTATATATCTATCATTAGGCAAATTAATCTGCTTAAGGTGCCAAGTTGTCAGTTACCATTGTAATAATCTTTAAAATTATTTAAAAAATATAATTTCAACTTCAGTTGTTTTACTATATTGTTAACCTTTAGTTAATTATGAAGTCATACTTGTAGTAACATTACATAAACATATCTTTGGTACATAAAAATTTAATTATTTTACTTCATAAATATTTATGCCATATGGACCCAATTACACTGTATCATTTTTCTTTTATTTATATTTCCTGTATATTTACGTTATTAGACGTTTATAGTTGGGAAAAACGGTTTCCTTGACTAAAATAAATATTTATATTAAGGTCAAATTATTATCATATCTTTTCTTTTCCCATTATTTATATATTTGCTTAGGTACTGCTATATTTATGTTTGTAAATATTTAGTGGAAATACGGTTGATATTTTCGACGATTGAAAATTTCCAAACAGACGTGAAAGTCAAGTGATTTTGTGTATGGGTACAAACTGCCTAATATTTACCATAATTCAAGTATTTTTGTATTTTATTCCTCCAATTTGGGAATTCCTGTATAGGATGAGTAATTTAGAAACCGAATTTCATTAATTATTGTTAGTTCTCATTATCCAATTTTTTTGCTTTACCATTGATTATTTTTAAACGTCCTGTATACATTCTGATAGCTTAATAGATTTAATTAATTCTTTACAATTTTACATTTTAAGTTTTTACTTAAACCTACCTGTATTATTTCCAATTAAACTTACAATGAAATTGTCGTCACAAAGAGACAATGTTGCAGTGCGTCCTTTCGTCGCTCTTCATCGCCCTACATCACATTTTTCGTTTAAATTTTTGTGATTTCCCCTTTGCCTTTCAAATAAATGTACTTCGTTTTCAGTTAGTAGAAAATTGTTTTTGACAAAGCAAACACTTTTAACACAGTAAATACTTAAATGTAAAGAAAATGATCATCACATGTTAGAGAAAGTACTAATTACAATTGCACGTAAACTAAAAATATTATTATTATGTCTCATGAGTTTTGTAAACATACGCAGAAGCAGATTTCTCTGAGTGTTTCTGAAATTACTGTTCCACTTCTCTGACGGTGGTTTGCTGTCTAGACGAATAGTTTAAAGTCTGCTCTAGGATAAACGCCGTACTTTTCTATTTACGAAACGCGTATACAAATATGATTTAACGCATAATAAGGAAACGCATATTTGTTTCCTCTAATTTATGTTATGTTTACGTAAACCCTTAAATCAAATAAACTGCTCTGGCTTAGTTTGTTCACCCAAGAAGTCCGAGCTCCGGAAGAGATGCTCAATAAATATTACTATTTATCGTAAAAATAAATTGATATTTGAATCTGTAATAGTATGAACCAAAAATACATTTATCTGCATTAACTAATAGTTAAACATTTATATTGAATATTTAACATGCATTTTACGTATTTGCTTTAATACGCGATCGATATTGTTGTCATACTTTATTCATCAGTCGACAAAAATTGTAATTGACAAATCATCCTCAGCCATCTGTAAAAGTGTAGATGTGTGGATGAGTTGAACAGAAAAAGGTGTTTTAATTTTTTTGTCTCTCAATTTTACCCGAATATACAAAATGAATAGTAGAATGAATTTCCTATGAAATAACCTTTACAACGCTATGGTGCCATTTGAAAATTTAGAGGGGGTGGCTATGAGGCTAAGGGGTTGATGGCAGAAATTCGGATTTTATTTTAAAAGATGTCTCCTTTGTTATCTTTATTGACATGTTTTGGCAGTTTTCGACCAAAAGATAGTTTTAAAATATACCAAGGGTGGCTACTTTTCTGTGAAAACACCCTGTATAAGGAATAACCGTAAAATACATATTGTAGAAAGTTTCATGCCAGTTGTTTTTAGCAAATGAAACATATGATTTACCTATTATACGGTTTTTCGCTAAACTCATGAAACCACAAATATGTTATCACAAAATAGCACATCTGTTGATAGCAGGCAGCAGGAAATATCATTGGTTTTGTATTTTTTCTCTTTCATCTACAAATTTTATTTTTATCGTATTTGCATGAAATTGATCGTTTATTACAATTGAGTGAAATAAAAAGATTAGGTGTAACAAAGTTTCTTCTTTATATTATTGTAAGTATTGCATCGTTAGTAGTAACTATCTAGTAGGATATTATTATTATTATATCATTAGAGTTCATAAAATTTGATGCGTAATAGCAAAACAGAATTAATATTATGCCAAAATATACTTTATGACAGTCATTAAATTTCACAATTTCTAGTTTACAATATTTTCTTGGCAGTTCGGTCCTTAAAATTGAAATTGCATCATAATATACATCATACAGTATTGACGTTTCAGAAGTTTAAATTAGATCAAATTCTCAATGCACAAACTTTTGTTCAGACGCAATAAAATATTTCTGAGCTTGAAATTGACAGGCATATTGCTAATTAGGTATTTATCTAAAAATCAAAATGGAATTTCATTAGATAAACAACAATGTAAAAATGAAAGAAACAGAGAAGATAGCTTCTGAATGTGTTTCTGTATATATTAAATTTTACATCATAGGATTAGAATGGAAGAAACTCAAATTGAATGGATCGAGAACTTAGTTTTATTAAGCTAATCCCACTTATTTTTCAATGCTCTATCAGCCCTACTAATATTGCCATGTGTTTTTAAACATCCTGTATATAACAAGATATAGAATAAAATTGTATACATCTTTACGAAGTAATGTTAAAAGAATATTGTATAATAATACCTAGGTGATACCTGATAATTATCACGATATATGCTTAGTATTGACATATCTAATAAATATGTTTATTTCTAATGTTTACATACTATTATAATTTACAGCAAATACAGTTTATTTTGTTGCAATCATTCATTATCAACAGCGGTGTTATGACTTTTTAATATCATATTATTAAAATGACAATACTTCGTGATACAATGGCATAAATTGAAAAATATTATAATTTATGCAATAACATGAACGATTAATTATGCAGTTACGTACAACTGGATGGGTAATTCAAATTTTAATTGTAGGGGACGTCATTCACAGTAATTAACCAAACATCGACAATAATGCAACTGCAGGCACAATCACCCGTGTGTATCTATAATTAAATTAGTAAAATATCGATAGATAATGTAAATAATGATATGTTATATTTTCCAGACTCGGATCTTATTATTTGACCAGTTTGGTCAGCTTGAACATCGTATTTGCAGTAAAACATACAACACAGCAAAAATAAAATAAATAGTAGTTGTATAATAACTTTTCCTAAGGGCATTTGTTAGGAGTATACATTTATCTATTAGTAAGTATTTTTAAGTGTGGTTGTAAATTATTAGGTGAGTTATTACTGAGTATCTTGGCATACTTATTATTTATTTATTGACTAATTTAGTATTGGTTTAATGAGTTTAATGAGGAGGTGGCGGTTCTTATTATCGTAAAGTCAAACTATAATGCTGAAATTGAATCATTTTCTTTAACTTTTAGAGGAACCTAAGTTGATAATGAAAGCTAAGGTTAAAATATTTTTCTTATTCTCAATGACTTGGCAGTGTATAAACTTGGAGAAAACTGTATAATTGAAGAGATATTTTTTTCTCATTTGCTTAGATTTTTTTAGACTGCCTCTAAAAACAACTATGGATTTGTTGAAATTTGCATAGAAAAAAGGCGTCCTTGAATATACTAGTCAAGTATCCTTGGAAGTACATTTCAGTAGCAGAAGGTATTGTTTTTTAACAATTCTGAATGGTTTATAATAATCTAAACCAAAATTGATACTACTTTACTGTTCAAAACTCTATTTATGTGACATACATCTTATTTTGGATGTCATAAACTTTATTACTGTCTAAATTCGCTTATATTACCACGACACCACACACATCGTGATACAATCCGCAATAAATGTCATATGTAAATAATTATTAATGATGATAACATATTTTTAACTCGACGCCGAGATTCTTTGGAATAATGTAGTAGAGATCAACAATATGTCTTTAACACCAGATAACTTGTAGCTGCTTCAGTAGGATTTGTAACATAAAACGATTTGTCGGTACTAAAAAAAATACGCCGACCACAATGACGCTTTATTAAAATAAATTATGCAAGCATTGACGCACACATGATTCAGTATCAGTAGCAAATCTAAAGTTATCGACACTATATAGTTTCTGGACAGGACTAAGGGTATAAACTTAAATACAGTTAGCGTTACAACTACTAGCTAAAAATCTTCCATACTCTAATGAACTTTTCATGAAAAATGTGGCACAAAAATTGTTATGCATATTTCATTGTTATTTATTGTATAAGTGTTTTAAGTAGCATTTTATCCACGCAAGAAGTGGATAAAGGGCAATTAGAACACAAATGCAATACAAGGTTTTATCCATAATAGCATCACTCCTGAATTTCGCAAATCCAGAAGCATACTGGCTAACTTCATTGGCCAATAACAACGGCATGGTGAATGGAAGAGTTCCTCTATAACAGAAAGTTATGTTGAGGAGTCGTCCATATCTAACAAACTTAGAATATTTATAAGTTTTTTCATTATTATTCCACAGTAGGTAAACTATCACTTTAGACGGTTCATATGTGTGGATAAATGTCAGATAATAAGGTAATTCTGGATAAAATATATGTATGATTATTATTCTTTGCATTTTATTATGAATATTATTAATACGTACAATGAGAAATTCACTGTTTTAAAGTAAATGGGAATGTATAGGTATTTATTTTCAGGTGCCTCAACGAATAAATACGCTCGTTAAACCTAGGGATTCAGATATTTTTCAATGCGTTCAAAATATCATTATTTAGAGTTCAAGATTTCCTTTGCAAAGCAGATGGAAATCATAACACGTAAACTAAGATATAATGGCATTAACCTTCTGTATCCTTGACACAAACATTAATGATATTTATTTTAAAACCATAAATATATAAAGCCATTCTAAAATATAAACATACATAGGTCTTTGTTGGTGATACTGTCTTAGTTTAAATTTATAATGGAACAGTGTTTATTATTTAATGATTGAATAAATTATATAATATATTTTCTGAATTATTTAAATAAAAAAAATAATTATCAATTTTTTAGGTTAAATTATCGAATAAACTTTGTTAGGTGATATATTTGTTAAAAAAACATACTAAACTAGTAGAATTTTTACATGTATCTTTCTCGATACCTAATTCATTTATTGTAAATATATACATAAACATTGTTCAAAGGAATTCTTAAGTCTGCAGTAAAAACTGAAATGCTTAGAATTCATTTCACTTTACTTATTTTATTTTATTACAAGCATTTTCAATTACCACTACACGCTTCTGTAACTTTTCGCTTCGAATTGTTAAAAATAGTTTTATCTGAGCTAATACAACTATAAATTATAGTTAACGCTGTAAATAAGCCAGGAACATGATCCCACCGCAAAATTATTATCAGTAAACTATATAACTTCTCAGGTAAATTATTGTTATTAGGTTTTGTAATATATATTTCCCAACAGGAAAGAATACGTAGCACTAATATTTATAAGTTGTAAATACTCACAATTTTGCTTGAGAGAAAGTTTGTTTGTGTGAGTGTTAATTCTTCAAGCTTTTTCAATGTCAAAGACCCAAGTATCATTTTAACACTGTTTCATCTTCAAAAAAGAAAAAGCAAAATTGTTGTGAGATGATGCCTGTCTAGCTCTGAATATTTGGTATGCAGTTCAACATTGAAGATCCCCTCTTTGTTCCCTATTGTTTAATGACATTAACTATTCACTTGCTCTAGTCTGAGTCGAGTAGTTGATTTATTTAAAAGCCCAGTCTATTCTTGTATGTTCTTGGAATATATGTAGATATTATATTGTAGGTAAAATCGTAAAACCTTATTAACGTTATCAGAAAGCTAATAAAAGCTGCTACAAATAAATGCTAATAAGATACCAGAAATTACAGTAGTTTAATTCAAAATATTAAATGGGTTTGGATTGTTAGAAGGTAGAGACCCTTTCAACCAAGTAAATAACTAATAGAACAAGTTAATATTGTTAATGCTAAATTCATTTTAAATGAAAACTGCAAATAGACAGTTTCCTTTGCTGGAAATATGAAAATAAATATTAAGTGAATACAAATTGGACACATTTATTTACCTCAAACTTATTAAGACATAGTATAACCAAAGCTTTTGTGTAAACTTTAGTATTATAAAGTAAAGGATCTTATTATAAAATTGATTAGTGGAATGTTCTATAGGACTTTATATTTACAACAGGTCACTAATGTTATCAAGAGGAAAATTTTAGGCATTAACTAATATCAGTAATGAGTTTATCTGACAAAATTGTTTAAATGCTGGTTATTATTCTCAAAACAATTTATTTAATTAAGTAATAGAGATAATCTATATAGATCCATAGGTCAAAATTGGTATTGAAAATAAAAATCATATATGTAGGAGATTTAGATTATGTAAACGATAAAGCTTTTTAAGAAATAAATAGAATAAGGAAACGAAAGAAATGTTTGTTTTGCAGTATTTCAATCTACTTTCTTACCTATATAAAATAACATGTTGCCTGTATTTTCCAATGACCTTGTACCAATAGATCAAACTTTGAGAAATGATGAAAAAGAACCACCGTTGAAAACGTCAATCATCGCATTGTCATGTCTGACCTGACTGGTCATAAAATTACAGTAACAGTTACCAACTATTTTTATCATGATGGTCGTACTGCGTCCATGAAGTTATTTAAAGACTTTTTTTGCTTTAAACTAAGAAATGTTGTGATAAATGTGTTGTGTTTTAATTACTATGTGAAATATCTGTTAGTAGTTAGTGTCTGTCGTTAGGTAAATTTTGTAAACATATTTTGCAGATTTATATCAACGTTAGAGTATTATTCGGTTTTGGCTTCAAATTTTAACTCCATATTAAGGATACATTGCTTATAACATGATAGAGAAGGTCATGTTTAAAAAAATATTTTCGTTGTAATCAGTTTTGTTTCATTATGATTGATAAAAATTGATTTAAGAGAAGTAATTCTGAAAAATTTGTTTAACTGGTACTATTTATCAAAAGATACAAAATATCTATTTTATGTTATTTGCACACAGCAAATAAAGTTTATAAATATTTGTAGCACACTTGCTGTTGTCGTGTTAAAAATTAAATTCAACCGCAAAACAGTTCTCGATAATAACAAAATCTAATTTAGGGAAGCCCCAACTTACATGAACTTATATCATATTACTGCACGGAAATTGCAGTCATATGTTTCCTTGTTTGCTTCGGTGACGTAGAATTCGACTAGGTCAAATTTTATTATCTATTTTCATTCAAATCCTACTAACGTTAATTTATTTTCAGCTTCGTTTAATTTCATATCACTTTTAGTAGTTAGCGTTTTTTCTGTCGTCACGCTATCTTTCATTTTGTCACTCAATAATCAATTGTTTCAGGCAAATTCTCATTCGTCGCTTACAATACGAAAAGTGTCTCTCAAGCGTCAACAAAAGAATGTAAATTATTCACTTTTAAAATTCCACAGTTCAAATTATATCTCGTAATAGTCTAGTCAGTTTTCTGATAATGCTTTGCGTGGTTTTAATAAATACTGCACAATATCTGCAAAAGGGATTTAAATTATTGATAATGAATTTAAGATTTAAATTGCTATTATAACTCCATTTACTTGTTACAGTGAAACATGTAGCATTTGTATACAGGATGATTCTTAACCTATACGCATAAACTTAAAAAATTTTAGCCGAAGGCAAATAATGACAAATAATGAAAAAAGTTCTTCAGTTACAGAAATACCTATTTATTTTAAATAAAAGAACGTGAATTTCTTAAAATTGAAAATGTATTTAATTTCTGTTCGAAGTTATAAAAATCGAGCAATTGCACGTCGGATGATAGGTATCTTTGAGGAGACCTTTGGGCATGAAGATGAGCTGCAACCACTGTATCATTCTTATTCACTGTATCATACTTTTCTCTGCCTACAACAACAAAATCTCATAATTACACCGCATGTCCTATCCTTTACCATGCAAAGTTAAGAACGAAAAAAAAACGGAAACTAATCGGTCAGTGGTCGCGCGGTTTAAGGCGTTAGTACTTGAATCGAGGTGACTAGACGGAGTTGGTTCGAGCCCAACTGCCGGTAGACCGTATATAAGCTATATTCGTGGAGAGGATTGGCACCCTCTCTGTGGGTATGGTAGGATGGAATAATGTTAGCTTGGGTCAATGTGAGAGATTGATGCCGGTTGATATTTGACCACCCCCCTAATTAATGAGGTTTTCCAGCTTTTCCTCATTCCTGCACTGAATAGTGGTTAGGGCCTACCAACGTAAGTCGTTCCTGGGCGCAAATGCGGCCTGCTTAATAATAATATGCCGCCCCCTCTCCCGCACAAGTCTCCGACTTCTGGGCTAATCCCTGTGATTAGAATGAGGGGTAGAGATATTATTATTATTATAGAATTATGTTGCATTTGCAGTTGCCGACCTGAATTAGCTGCATGAAAATAGTTTGATAATAACCATTTATTTTTTTGATTACACACTTCTTACACTTCTCTGACTTAATTCTGATTGTAATGGCTTATAACAGCTTGAATTTATTTGGACGTCTTTCATTTGTCTTGTTTTTAACAGTTACCACATATTACGAAATTAAATAAAAGCATATCGCTTTAATAACAGGTAGGAGTAGTAAACAGCAAGTCAAAATATTTAAATGAGGCAAAAAGGAACATGTTGAAAAAATCGTTTGATCAAGCAGTAATTAAAACATTCGGATAATCCTCTGGAAATTTTCTCAAACCCGAAATAGTGACTTACGAAAAAGGATGACTCAAATTGCATTTGATCTGTTTAATTTAAATGCACTATTTTCGATATATAAATAAATCAATCTAACAATGTATAAAAAGAGCTTTTAATAGATAATAGACTATCTACTTATTCTAAGGAATGGTGTTTCTTAAACAGACGTCAAAAATTACCAGCTTTAGAAATTTATCAGTGGCGGAGGTGTGCCATTATTATTAGCCAAAAAATCACCCTAAAATAAGATTTATTATAACAAATGTTGTAACTGGCCACCTTCAGCAATTGTACACGCTTCAGATGTTCTTGAAATTGCAGCTCGAACTCGTGCAAAAATTCCACGAGTAGCTCTTGTACATCACAACCAGCTATAATTTTGGACCAGCTTGGACCCTTTGTATGTGATACAGCTATATCTGTTGATGCTTCAGAACGGACCAAAGCGATCTTCCTAGTTTGGGCCTTCTTTAATTTCGTGTAGAATAGCTTCTTCCAGCTGAGGTGATCTAACACTCAAGGGGACCAGGACCTTTCTGAAATGAGCTTGACTCCGAAAGACGCTGATAAAAACAATTATGAACATTCTTGGATTCGGAGTTGGATAATTTGAAATTATTTCCGAATAAATTCGCCTAACCTCAGTCCCACTTCCATCTGCAAACCATGTTGGCCACTCAAGCATTTGAATATGCAGAAGCCAATATTAATCTTTCTAAACAATAAGCTAAATTTGACAACGCACAATATTGCATAAAATGATGGCTTTTTATTATTGTTTTGCATGGCCTCCCTAAGTTATGTTTAAGTAATTTACCAATTTTGTTAATTGGTTTGGAATACAAAAACGTGTAAAGAAACAAAAAGTGAAGATAATACAATGGCACATATGATGATTTACCTTTTTTATTTGTAACATTATACAGGGTAATATATTTGTTCATATACCAAATGTCCTAAGACCCCATACTTATATAACAAAATGCCCTTATTCTTGGCCACAAATTGGATGAAATTATAGAATTATGCCAATTTAGAACCAACTAAAATTTATAGTTTTACCACTGCCTACTCATATGCGCGTATATGTTTTTGAACAGCGATAAAACTACGATTGTGTAAAATAAGACAAAAGTGACGCAAGCCAACTATTGTACGTCATACTGCGGTTAACAATTGAAAACATACTCGAAAGTGTTTACAGTAGTTAGAACTGTGAAACTAATTTTTCACGCGATTGTGATAGGGTGGTTTATTTTAGAATTGACATGCCATTACATTTTATGATTAAATTTCTGACAGCGGGGTACATCTAGTTGGCGGAAGTCCCAGACATGACGTCTGCTTCGACGGGATTTGACCTCTAAAACGTAAAAATATCATTTGTTTTCATCGGTGTTATAATAACCTTTTATTAAGTATTTAAAATTTTTCTGTGTACTATTATGTAAAACGTGAATGTCTTGAGAACGGCGTTTTAAATATATTTTGCAGAAAGACAAGTCAGGATCAAATATATCCGTATCAACATTTTTATTTAAAACTTATCTTTTCTAAAAAAATAGGCCTAGAATATTTTTGAAAAAATTTTCTAATTTTTAAAATTTTTTCGTCTTCTAGAGAAAAGGCACAGATACTTAAATTTAAGCCCCTGTTTGACAGTGACTTACAAAATTCTTTAATTCAAACAGTTAGAATGTGCAAAAACAAGCATAAAAATTTAAAAACGAGGAAAGTGCAAATATAGGATCAATGCTAAAGAGTGTAGTATTAAAGTAGTAATAAACCTATAATGGATATTAGATTATATTTGATGATTTGGATACTTTGGAAATTATAGATTTTGCATTTCTCAGATAATTATATAAGATCTGATCATTTCCATACAATGGGCCACAGAGAAAATAAAGTAAATTATTATTATTATTAGTTTGTCTCTGATATTAACTAGTCTTGATGGCATCAACAACAACAACAACCATACCTATATTACAAATGACAACAACAAAAACAAACATCACAGACATGACATTACACCGAAATCTAACCTTACTTCCATGTAACAAACTGAAGAAAAACAGAAATAACTTAAATACCTAAAAATAACGAAAGTTACTAGATTTGTGCGTTGTTGCCAATACAAAGACGTACTTTGCTAAGTATGGTTTATAATACGTCGGTGCAATACTCTAAAAAAATAAGCATAACAATGTACATGTACATGTACAATTACTTACAGAAATTGAAACAGTAAATGTTTTTCCGATTTCAGCTTCAGTTATATTTCTATTTAAAGTAAAATTAGCTCATTTTACAAATCCTTTGCTCTTTAAAATTCTCGTAAATGCAACAAAGCGTCATAATATTTGGGACCTATCAATTATTGATAAATAACACCATAGCTACTAGTTCCAGAATTGTCAGTTTCGTCAATTAAGAGAGTCGTGACAACAATAAACATCAACATCGTTTTTGTTTATTGCGATCATGCAAAAGATAATGCCTGTTACATTAACTACATAACGATATGTTACTTTGTTGATTAAGGCCACAAATTCATGAGTTATTGCGAATTAAAGGAAATACAAAATAGGTTGCTTTTCCCTATAAATGAATTAAGGATCATTCAGAATATATCTAAATAATAAGAGTTTTCAGTGACTTGAATTATTTTTATGACAGGTGATGGTCGGTAAATATATAAATAAAAAATGGCAATGTTTTGGAAATTGGTTTGTCCTCGATTTCAAGTATTTATTTGAGGTCGACAGGCACTAGAAAAATCTGAAGCAGATTTATTCGAAAATCTGTATCATCCTCTTATTCAAACTGGATCAACAGAAACACAGTTTCTGTATGTTGCGAACCAGAAGCTTTACGACATAACCATTATACAAACAGTAAATTGAACTCAATAAATTATTATTATATCGTCAAGATGCTTTTATATTTTACGAGTATACACATTCTACTGTTGTTGTCAAAATGAGAAACAATCTTAAGAATTTTTTATAAAACTGATCAACCACATTTCAATGTCAATTAATTTGCGATGGGATTTATTAAAATTTATTAGGAATTTGAAGTTAAACTAACTTTGTTTAAGTATTCAGTTGAGAAATAATATGCTTGTATTTTAAAAACGAAGTAATGATATGGCATGAAATCACGTACTTCCACTCAAAGCAACGGTTAATATTTTTCCACACATTTATGTTTTTTAATAATAACAAAAGAGTATCAAACTAGCAATGAACTGTTTAATTCAATTTTGCTATAGGTAATTAGAAGGTAGCCAGACATCGGTATATCTTACAGAATAGAAGCCAATTGCAAAATTACTAATGTGGATGAAGCATCTAGGCTAACGAATTGAATACGTTACAACATTTTAAATCTGGAGTATGCCATGCAACAAAAAATTACTAGTTGGTTTCGAAAGATCAAGTACCCAAAGAATTTAACTGGTGAATTATACTTTCATTTTTTAACGTAAAAAATATGTCCTTGCATTACTTAAGTTCAAGGTTGTTCACAATATTCTTAAATGTTAAATATTATTGTTCTCGGCAAATACTTGTACGATACTTTAATTCCAAAACGACAATAAAATTTATTTTTCGCCAAATATTTCTGCATTATAAATGAAATGGAATTTGTTATCAGTATCATATAAAAACGTTTTTAATGGTAATTATTCAGTAATATTAAAAATTGTGTTCATAGACACATACGGCATAGTCATTATACAGGGTGTTTGCAACTTTTTTGCTAGGGCATTTCACTACAACCAAGCTACTTGCATATATTTATTCAAAATCTTTTGAACTTCATCCAAAAATATGTCGAATATACTTATTTTATAATAACATTGTAATATAACTCATATGATATACTCTATCATAAATAAATTGGTAAAATATACGTACGTTATATAAAAAAAAGTTTAAAATATTGCTCAAGTGATAAATCATCTAATGATATAGGACTTTTGACTACGAAAATAAAATACACTCAAGACTTCAACTCTCGGCTATAAATTTCCAATAAACTTTAAATTTATTGTTTATCTATAGAACTAGTATATTTTTATATTTACTGACGTGATCTTTTTTATTTCTTCATGGTAGTTGAATTTTATTTAAGCGATCTGTGATGTGTCATTTATGTATTACGTTTGAGAGATATTTTAGTGCTGTTTCTATATCCGGGAACTCAATAATCAACTGCCTACAATGATAATGAAAATAAACTTGAAATTTTCCGCCAGACAGCATCTTTCTATAAAATGTGTGTACAGAGTTAATTGTTATAAGTATAAGATTCCGAACACTCTTGAAAATTGTATGACGTTTGTACGATTTTGATGATTACCTATATAATAGATTATACATTAAGCAACGTATAGTCTAGAACGTTATATTTTCAACATTAAAAAAATATCAGAAAAAGAAAAAAAAACGTTGAAACCGACAGTGTAGAGTACACTTAGAAATGTCAAAAATTTCACTTAGTAACATTTTAAAATTATTTAATTTCACGTTCACAATCATTTTTTCCAGGTGGTGATTTTTCATAAAACTCACTTTCGCATTGAATGACAACGTGGATTCTTCTGAGTTTTCAATTGAGCATTCAATTTTTAATTGATATATACTCAGCTAATAAAAATAATTCCGTTTGCGTTATTGAAACATGCAGATAGCTGATTTGATGTTAATAATAAATATTATGATTTTTTATTCATATTATGTCCTAATTTATAATATAAACACCCATATGCCATTTCTTGTGAAAAATTAGTGAATCGTCCGATATATAAAAAAACAACAACGCTTCTGTTGATTTTAAAATACATCTAATAAAAAAATTTACTTATTTGCTGCCAACTAAAATTTATCTCTTAATACTGTTTATATTAGTATATTTTTAATATATGTTAACAAAGTAATCCATAAATATTATGAGAAATAAATCACTCATTTCTTGGTTATATAAAAATACACAGAAACAGGGTTCGATGCTGTTATATACTCTGGTAGAACTATTGTTTTTAATTTAAAAAGGTAATACGTTTATTTCTTTAAAAATTATTCAAGTGGTAGATGATATAGGTTATATCAACAACATAAATAATAAGTAAACATATGACATTGATAACGAAAAGGGCGATTTTTTTATTTAATTAATAATTTTTATAGTTAGATATTTGACTCAACTTAAAGGAGGCCACCTGAAGAAGCAATCCTAAAAATGCAGAAATAGGTCAGATCTTATCTATTGCAGTTGAATTTTCGAGTTTCCACAGTTTCCAAAGTGAACTTAGATATTTATAGAATGTTTTCATTAAGACGGGGATTTTGTAGAAAGGAATTGCACAGCCTGAGTGAGCGAAACGATGAATCAGTATGAGACAGTATACAAACCGTATAGGCCCGAACCGCACGGTTCTCTGAAGTTTATCGTGCATTTTAACGTACATAAAAATGAAAGCCGTGATATATGTTCTTCAGAGAACCGTGCGGTTCGGGTCTATACGGTTTGTATACTGTCTCATAGGTCTGATTGATTCGTCGTTTCGCTCACTCAGGCTGTGTGCAATTCCTTTTCTACAAAATCCCCGCCTTAATATCTCCAGAATAAAAAAGTGTGTAGCATAAAATAATTATCTGGGTCCAAAAATTATATAATGCGATATTTGGCAGCATGCACAAACCTTCTGAAAACATAATAATTCTCAGTATTTAATTAATTTGACACATGTTAGATAGCTTAATAGTTTATTTTCGAAGAAATGAGTGGATACATACGTCAGCAAAATTAAAAATACTGGGTTGTTCACATTCATTTCTTTAATTCAATAACTGGACATACTGCCAAGAAAAATGTTAACTCAATTGAGCGGAGGATAAAAAAACTGGGTGCAATAATCGCTACGGCGTTAGATTCAAAAACACACGATAAAGTCATGCTGCAAAACAGTGACAAGTGTAAAATATTGCGGTGGAGACATATTTAACTATGTGGCAGAGTTAAAAACTGGGGTCCTCTCTAGTTGCAATCTAATCGTTTCATTTATAGAAGGTGCTGCAACAGGAAGCTTGGAATTGGAACAAACCAGTTATATTTAAGATATACAGAGTGCTATACATTTTAGCAGAACTCATTAAATATCTCTCAGTTGTATTTCTATATCTAAATACATATTAGCATACTTCAAATTACGCTTGTTTTTTAACTAAAATACTAGAAATGTAAAAAAATGCCATTATCTTGAAAGATTATTTCATTTAATGTTTATAAGCAGTTCTTTGGAAAACTATTTTTTTTTCTTTAATAGAGCCATTACTATGTTTTGTTTTTATAAATAAATATTTGATTTTATTTTAATTTTTCTTAAATAAGGATTATTCATAGATGTATAAGAGATTATAACTGATTAATTAAGAAAAAATGAACAAATATTCCAGAGTTTATATATTTAGGAAAAGGAAGAGAAGCCAAAGACTATTGTTTAACCTGCCAATTTTCCATTTCTCTCACCCACCAATCACATACATCAATTTGAATAATACCATTTTACCGCTTAATTGATCGTTTACTAATATTGTTGGTCGGTGTAGTTTGACATTTACAACTTTTGGAGATTTCCTTAAGATGGAAAAAGAAGGACTTTTGAATAACTGCGCTAAATTTAAGAAAAGAGGATACAAAATCCTTTATCAAAATTGAAATATTTATTTTAAAGAACAAAATGTATTTACTTGTCGCTATTCAAATGTGAATAAGTTAATTTTACCTATATATTATATAAATATTACAATAAAAATGTAATTGATAAGAGTAGACGCTTAAGAACAGTATATAACAAATTAACTTATGTACATATACCTGCTTTGAATCATTAGTTATTCATGAAAATCGATCATTTCCTCATATTCACAATACTTTTGCTAAAAACAAAGAAACATATATGACTACCAATCAGTAACATAAAATTTCGTTTGTATTTTTGGTAGAATAAGAATTGTCCTCGATTACTTCACATAAATAACTATTTTGGGAAGTAACTACCACAATTTTTTCACTTACAATAATAACGACGTAGTACCATGGTAATATAAATCAATAACAATCCATTATAATTTTGCCTTCAAATCAGACTCAATTAAGCAGTCATTGAGGTAGGATGCGATTCTGGATCATTAGTTTCCACAACATTTGAATTGAGAATTGTTTTTTTGGAACCACTCGTAGAAGGACAAAGAGATCTACTGCTCCACCATGTAAAATGACAATGTTCAGGCACCGGAACACAAATTATACGGCTATTAAAAACGATATTTAGTTCCCATTTGGTCATGCAATACAGACCAAGCATGGTATAATTGTAATCGGTTAGTCATCGGCAAATCTATTTTCTTGTCTCGGATTTTTTCGGATCACTGGTTTGTTATTTTTTAAAGCAGCAGTGGGAGGCTAATAGGTATTTATTTAATCTACTTAAATCTTGGATTTTGACTTCCTTACTTTTACAAAATATGTGCCAAGGATATTTAAAACTGGAATAAAGATAAATACGCAAATTTATTGAATTCGTGCAGTCGCAAGGGTATATTTGTTTATCGAGATTTGACTTTACTCAATAGATCTGTTGTACGGAAGCCAAATCATTTGTGCAGAGATAAATCTGTGAAGCTGCACTCAACCAAAAATATCCATAAATACAATTAAAAGTTACTATGATGAATATGATTGTTAAAATTGAGTCAACGAAGCTTTTTCAATTCAAATAATGACCGTGTGTACATTAGCTGGCAAAATTGAAGGCGGAGTAAAGGTTGGAGTACCAAATATTTCAAAATTGGTGGAAAGCAAACAGGGTGAAGGAGGTGTCTGAGAAAATCCTTCTGGCTTCGTTTTCCGGAAGGAAATATGGCAGGTGTCAACAGATTTAAATATTTTTTGAAAATGTGCTGACTTCGTCCGCCTAATCCAACTCACAGGCGATTTTTTGTATTCTACAGGCAAGGAAAATGTATTCTTTAGCCTTGTCGGAGTTAATACTTTTGGAAACATTCCAAAAATGATTGCAACAAAGCTTGAACTGAAGACTCCCGAAGAATACACTGTATATTATTTTAGAAGGTCCTCAATTACCATTGTGGTTGTTGGGGGTTGCAGATATGCAGATGTTAGAGCGTTGTGAGAGCTGGAAATCTTCTATGCAGCAGAAGGCTATGTTCAGAATTCTTTAGAGCATAAGAAACACGGATTTAAAGATTGGAAATTTGAACTTCCATCACATCCAACTGTAAAATGTGTATGATTAACGTCTATAATAAAACTTAAGGTTTTTATATTTTTTAATAATAAATAAATCATTCTATAAAAAGCAGCACAGTGTTTCTCTCACTTATTTAGATACACCCTGTATAAACTCAATGACTGAAACAAAATTAAAATCGAATCGAATTTCCCAAAAACATTTCCTGGTACTTGTTTTAAAATTGCATATTCTACAGATGATGACATAATTTTCGTAATCAACGCTTTCATCAGTTTAGTGATAGACTAAGTTATTCTCAGGAAAGCAGATTATTTATAAATGTTGTTGTGAAGACAGACACCTATATCGAAGATAGACATATATTTAGGTTATCCCTAGTCGAGCAGTCTGAACCCAGTCGATTTTATGTAAACTCTAAAAATATGTTTCTCAATTTATTCAATCGGGATTTCACCATGATTTCACATAAATAATAAACATACAACAGTCTAAACTCATATATTTTACTGCTGGATATCTGGTAATTATCAGGATCAGTAACTCAATCCTGCACGAAAGACTAATATAACCAAGGAAAATAAATAACGGGCTGAATGTATATAAAAAATATCGGGTTTATGTTTAGGGAGGGTAGAACATATACGGATTGTCATCAATACGATTAATATTAAAAAATGGCACAGTTTAAATTTCT
The DNA here is from genome assembly GCA_025584915.1 of Monochamus saltuarius. NCBI lineage: Eukaryota > Metazoa > Arthropoda > Insecta > Coleoptera > Cerambycidae > Monochamus > Monochamus saltuarius. The sequence continues at coordinate 787,345 of CM046723.1, read as the reverse complement.
CATCACACCTTGAAAATGTAGGTTAAAATTTGGTTTTATAAAATAAATATCAATTAGTAATAACTTCTCTTTTATTTTAAACAGTACAAAAACAATACAGTATTTCCCCGCGATTGAACGAAGTAGAAGGAAAGAAAAGGAAATTTGTCTTTCTTTTTACAAAAAGGAAATAAAATGTGTGCTTATTTTAAAAATATAATAAAATTTTGGTTTTGAAAAACTGTCGCAATCGTTTATCAGAAAGAATATGCTTTATCATAGGTATATAGCAAAAAATTTACAGTAATACAAAATAATAACTATAGGACATAGGTATGATCCCATTATGCAATGTATTTCTTTATTTGTGTTTTATTCTTTAAGTAGTACCTCTAACTATTTTTTTTTATTTATTTCAGGGACAGGTACCTTTGGAAGAGTACTGCTATGCAAAAACAAAGAAACAGACCAATACGGAGCCATGAAAATACTCTGTTTGGCGGATGTTATAAGACTAAAACAAGTTGAGCATGTCAAAAATGAAAAACACATACTGGAAGAAATCCGACATCCCTTCATTGTCAATTTGTAAGTACGAATAGGCACTGCTACATGTTTTTTTACAGATATAGCATATATTTGAAAAAAAATGAATAGTTACATAAATATTTTTCTACGAAGTTTTGTGGCATAAATTGTACATTGTCTGCCGCGTAAAAATTTTTGCGGTTTGCCTCGGTACTAAATTTTATGATTTTTGGCTTGTCCACTCACTTTTTTATTTTCACAGGTGGAACAATCTTAAAATAAATTATTTAGCGTGTTGTTACGTATACGCACTGGAGACAATATTTAGGTTACCCACTTTCTTATTTTATTCTAGACGTAACTAAACATATTTAAATAGAGGTAAATTATTTTTAATTCATTAATGAAAAAATCGGCCGCACATTGTTTTTAAACTTCGCTTCAAATAAGTAATACCTAATAAGTTCTGAAATTAGACCAGTAAGTGAATAAAGATAATAAAATTTTAAAAAAATATATGAGAAATGAAAACAAATAATATCAAATTTGTGTAGGTATTAAAATATGTATCACATATTTAATTTTCAAAATATTTAGCAGTGTCGATATTTTAAATACACCTCAATATCTCCGACAGTGGTTAGTAAATTTTTGTATCAATTTACTGAACTTTTGCGTTTTTTTATTAGTTCAAATTTCCTCATTTTGCCGGACACCCTATATATACGCAAGCAAATGATTTACTAGCATATCCTGACGTCACGGTTTATTTCGGTTGAAATTATTTCGATATTTTTATGCTATTCTACCTCTGTAGAATTTTATCCAGAATGTTATCTTTTTGCCCAAGTCTATCGAATTCCTGTGTCCATCCTATACTTCGCAATTACTGATTCGTCATTATTGTTATCTTGAGGTGAGACTTGTGTTCCTTCAACCTCAAGCTAACCCAAATTTTATTTTGTCATGAGACCATATGGTAAATGTATCGTCAACATATTTAAACCAACACTTTGGTTTTTAAAATTGTTCACTCTAAGGCTAAGGCTTCACTGTTTCTCGATGGTTTTCATGCAGATGTTTGTCAAAAATAATTACTCATTTTAACACAATATTGTGTTAATGGAGGTCCACACGGAAATGTGTATATTTTTAAACATTTCTCTGCATGTGGCAGTGTGTTAAAGGTTTAACACAATATGTGCTATTATAACAAATGTTATGTATAACTTTTACACATTTCACTGTTATTTAAATCATTCAAGACGTAGAATTTACACATTAACATGTTAATTTTATTGTATAATAGATATTGATACGGAAACTGACCTACCTTTTTAGTTTGTTAATTATGGTCCTGTTTGTTTCGAAATAATTTTCTTTGTTCTATATTTTGATGTGATGATTTATGAAAATTTTCCGAGTCGTCAAGTATATCTCAGCAAACAGGAACGTAAATAACAAACTAAAAAGGTACGTGAGTTTTCGTATCAATATATAATTACTATTTTTAGGATTATTGTGTTACAGGAATAATAAAAAGAAAGGTGTTTTACTTTTCATAATTTTATTAAAAATATATAATTCAGTTCAAATGAACAAAAACCAAGTTTTCTAACAAAATATTTATCACAACTAGTGAAACTAGTAGTACATATTCTAATAAAGGATGTATAAACTAGTAAGGTTCTAGTAAATCATAAAGACCCAAACAACAAACATTAAACAAATATGTATTTAGGCACTACATAATAGATGTTTTTGAAAATTAACTGATAGTGATCTGATCATAACATTTTCTTTCTTTAAAGGTACAAGAAAATCAGAAAAATAGTAATCTTAAACGTTAGAGTAAACTCCTAATATTTTTAAAAGTTATAGTCCTAGTTAGTGCTAGCTTTATCACACTTATTAATAATATTTGTTATAGTTTGGTAAATACATACCATTTTCTTTGATCAATCCTCAATTTAAATGTTCTGCATGTGAACACAGCGAACGAGAGGTAACTGAACACAACAACGCGACAAGGCCAACATGGTGTAGTGACGTGTGTTGGAACAGCTGTGCAGTTGTCAGCCATAAAACACAGAGGTTTTAAGTTTACAAAAATGGTGTACCTACTATTAACATATCACTGGCAAATATTACCTAAATTTGGTGTATTTTATTATAATACTAATAATTTTACACGTTCTGTTTAAAACGTATAAAACAACCATAAATCTTACACATCCTAAATTACACACTGTAAAATCTAACTTACACAGCAGGTTTACTTAATTCAAGAATATAATATTTTAATAAAGATATATAATCTTGATTAGAGAATAAATATTTTTTCTGCATACCCTTTTGTAAAAATATTGACCGTTTTCGACGTAGGCGCACCTAGAAAAGGTTAAAAATACATTTTAATTTTATCACATTCTATTTTTAGTCGTTTTTGGGTTAAATATAGAAATTGCCCAAACATACCCCACTATTGAGAAAAGTGCACATTAAATAATGCAAAGCTTATTTTCGTTGCTCTAATATTAGACGTAATAGAAGGCAGGGAGTAGAAATAAATACGATGTTTGATGTTTTACATAGATACACGCAAAAATAAGTTATTTTAATTTTATACACACATTTCAAACAATACGCGAATATCTGCCAAAAAGCTGCCCTCAATCAGCGGCTGTAAAGTTAACTGGAGCCTCTCAAACCACCTGTCGAATCTTAATGTGTGCATCTGTCGTAAAACAAGGCTAGTTATAACGAGCAACCACAGCATATGTAGAAGTAATAACAAACATTACTCGGCCTTAGGATCAGCCTACAACCGATGGATTGAGTAACCTGACACAGTTTGTGTGTAATGAAACGGAAAGGGGTTAGCAACCTAATAAAACCGAAAAGATTTAAGTTTATATCGAGCTATCGAACAAATAAACTGCAGTCGACAATTAACACGTAAAATATAAGTCTATACCAGCCAAGTAAAATATATAGTCCCAAAATGCTTGTATGTATAAGGCTAAGAACAACCTATTACTTACTTTGATTGCATTTAAAATAGGTGGTATTTGAAAAAAAAAGAAGTTATTTTGTAACAGGAACGTAAAATTTCAGGATAAAAGCGGTTTTGGTTTATTTGAACTGTGCGTAATGTGTTTTCTAGTTGGAAATTTTTGAATTTATAGACCTGTAAGTACGAAAACGTGCATGAAGTAAAACAAAAATGTGATAATAAAAAAATATATATACAGGGTGTTAAAAAAGAGTGTAAAATATGTCAGGAGGTAATAATATGAACCAAATTAAGCAGAATAGTCTTAATAAACATGGGTTCGCAATGTAACGGTTGCGGAGATATGGACCACTTATTGTTTTTCGAAAATTTTTTTTTAATAGGAATAAACCGACAAAGGAAGCTTTTAACAAACAAAAAACAAAGTTACAGAAGATGTTCAAAGCGTCCTCCGTCCATTTCCAAGCAGGCACGACATCTTCGTCTCAACGATATTCGAACTCTTTCGAAAACACCCTCCATAGATGGGTAGGAAGGGCCGGACCTGTTTTATGGCCTCCAAGATCGCCTGATCTGAACCCTCTACATTTCTTTGTTTGGGGATATTTGAGGACATTAGTGTATGGTACTCCTGTAAATAGCCTGGAAGAGCTGCAGTTACGGATTAATCAAAAGTGTCAAGAAATCCAAACCAAGGAGGGTGTTTTCGAAAGAGTTCGAATATCGTTGAGACGAAGATGTCGTGCCTGCTTGGAAATGGACGGAGGGCACTTCAAACATCTTCTGTAACTTTGTTTTTTGTTTGTTAAAAGCTTCCTTTGTCGGTTTATTCTTAATAAAATAAAATGTTTGAAAAACGAATAGTGGTCCATATCTCCGCAACGGTTACTTTGAGGACCCATGTTTATTAAGACTTTTTTGCTTATTTTGGTTCACACTATTACCTCCTGAAATATTTTATACTGTTTTTTTAATATATTTATCCCTCAAGTTTAAGTTCCTAAGAGACATTTTTTCAAATTGCATTTCTTATCTCTTACGATGTATGCTAATGATGACATTAAAAATGATTCACTCTATATGATTTTGAAGGCCTGTTTTTCGTAACTTTTGCGTATTACTACGACTTAAATCGGATGACAAAATAGGACGTATTTTTGTTATGTTGTTAAGATAAATTTATTGCAGAAGTTAGCAAACAAGTTAGTTCCCAAAAAAAAGTTATCTTTGCCACTTACGTAGAAAACGATGTTATTTATGTTGGTCTAAATTCTGGAGTAGGTCACAACTCTCATAAAAATTATGATTTATGATGTACCTATAAGTAATTTTATTTTCTTAACGAGGAAGTTATTCCAAGACGTGAAATATGTTCTTTAACTATTTTAAACACCTGATATTTTCGTCAATAAAACTATTAAAGTGTATGTCAGTTTTTTCGCCTTATAATAAATTTGTTTCCAGTTAGTAAATGTTATTTTGTCTTAAAAATTGACATATGCATTAGTAAGAGCCAAACGTTGATTTAATTAAAAAATAAATTTGTTTGATAGGAAAATGTATGATCGTATAACTATTAAAGTAAAATTATTATTAGATTTAAAGAAGTAACTTTTATATTTTGATAAAAGTGTCGAGAATTTTATAGACCTTTTGATAAATTAAAATTGGCAATATAAAGAAATATTAAACATAGCAATTGCCATTCACTTTCTACATTCTTTATAGCATTTAGAAGCGTACAAAACTTCTTTATCATTAGCAATAGTAATGTGAAGGTCATTTCTTAACGGACCTAAGTATATTACTTATAAAAAATATGTATCTCTTTCTTTACTGTAATTCGTTAATAAATTTTGATGTATTTTAATGTTTAAAAACTATTTACTTACATTTTTATCTTTGATAAGACCTTAAAAATATTTTTGAAACAGCATATCAACTTTTAATAATGTGGTTATTAATATGACAAATATCAGCAATCTACTAATAAATAGTAAGTAATCTAAACCAAAATGATTAGAAAAGTGATTTGATACAGGTTCAGTGAAATGAGAAATTTCTGGATAAGAAAAACATTAAAATATATTGTCTTTGTGCAAGATTATTGCATAATGGTCTCATTATTTTACATAAAACTTGTCTATATATGAAGCGCACAAGAGAGAGGATATTCTTTCCACGAGTAGGTACAGTAGCCGCAACATAAAAGTTTCCATCCTAACACGTACATTACCCACTTTGAGAAAGAAGAAGAAGAAATTTTAGGAGATATCAATGATTAGGTGGTATCAAGACGTGTTATTAACTGTTTTTCGATAGGTAAATTTTAAACTAGTGGAAGTTCTGACTGAAAATTTCGTTAGATCTCTATTGATGAGTGGAACAACTATTAACTAATGTTAAAAGTTTAAAATAGACGAATAGGCTACAGTTCAAAGCAAGTGGCCAAATTCGTTAGTAAGAGTGTCATTACTAATGCAATATATTGTACAGGGTGTCTCAAACTCAATAGTATAGGCCTACTATGAAAATATAAAAATTTAAATAAAATTTGGAACATGTGGTTCTAAATGGGATGAGGTATAGGTTTCTCCTTACCTGCAAAGGCATATTTTTCAGAAGTGCAGGAAGTTCTTTTGGGAAATATAGGTAACTCACGCTGTTCAATGTATGTTCTTGAAAATAAGGCCCAATTAAATGCCTACCGATGATTCCGTACCATACTTATATTTACTTCAAAATGCCCTTTGTTTCGGACTGGATTTACAATGTGGAGATTTTCAATGGACCAGCAGTATTCGTTGCGCCTATTTGGCAAACCATTACTGACAAACCGACATTAGTCCGTTCAAAAAAACGTGCCGAAAAAGGTTTTGATCAACAGTTTCTAGATTTACTACAATTTGAGCTATAAAATTAAGTCTGATTTCAATGTGACGCTCAGGCAAATACTCCAAATTGGGAAGTTTGTAGTCATGATACCCATTGGTCTTTAAAATTCATTGAACGATTAATGTATTCAAATTAAATTCCCGGCTAGCCTGCTGCATAGACTTTCTTGGATTTTATTCGAAAAACTGTAACAGTCTAGCTGTATTAACATTGTTTGTTACCCTTCGATCAGGTATTTGATTCTTACAAACAGAAAATGCATCTTCTTTGTCATTTGATGACGTTATAAGCCGTTTCTGTCAAATCCCAAAGATAATACTTTCGACTGTATCATTCCTGTATAATATTTTGAAAGTAAACCTTTCAGATATCCTTCAAAAGTAAAGTAAATACAGCTATATTTATTGACTAAATTGACTACCTAGCTATCCTTTTTATATTTAAATATAGACCATTTGGAGATCTTCCCCGCGTCCAAAAAAATACGGAAGCACGTCATTTGTATATTAGATTTAGTGGGAAAACTAATATTTATTTAAGTTTATTTAAGTGGTTGGTGTACGTGTCGTAAGAAACGATCTTCAGTTTTATTTCAGTCCGACGAAATAATGCAAAATATTGTACGGCTAAGATTAAAAATTTAAACCGATTTTATTAACACAGGAAGTGGTTTTTATCAGTTAAAAAAATACCTATAAGCATGACTGAACTGTTTAATGTTGTCCTGGGTTGCAAACATCTATTGCTACTAAATTTAAAAAATACGGTAGGTTGTTGAAAATGAAGTGAGGCAGAAATAATGAATGTTACCAATAATATAGAAAAAAGCGCAAATCTAATTATTTTTCTCCATTGAAATTGTTCGTGGGATATTTGATCGGCCTTAAAAATATGCTATTAATAAGAAATGTTGCAGTAAAATTAATTGACGTGATGATTTCAAGGAAACATCTATTGAAGCAGATAATAATTTATTAGGTGTAATAATATTTCTGCAACAAATCCTCAAAATTGATTTAATTTTTTATTTTTCAAATGCTTATTTAAAGATAACTGATATCCTTAATCGAAACTTTGTGAAATGGCTATTGAATATTTTTAGTTTGTTAATTATGTTCCTATTTGCTTAAGAATTATTTTTTAATAAATATAATTTTTTGAAAGCCTTTATTTTGACGTTTTTTAACAATTTTCCCAGTCGTTAAAAATGAATCGAATATAGCTGAGAATGTTCTAGAAAACGTCAAACGAAACGTATTACAGAAATTGTGATTTCAAAAGCAAACAGGAACACAATTAACAAACTAAAAAGGCAAGTGAGCTTCCGTGTCCGCATCTATAGTATTTTCAGAATTATAGTGTTGCAATAATAATAAAGTAAAAGGTACCTAATTTACTTTTTATGATTTTGTTACAAATATATTATTTAGTTCAAATGAACAACCACCAAGTTTTCTAACAAAATTAGTAGTAGTAGTAGTAGTAAAATGCACATATTCTAATAAGGGATTTGTAAAGTAATAGCGTTCTAATAAATCATAAATATTGAAACAACAAACATTGAACAAACATGTATTTAGACACTACATATTAGGAGTTGACGATAATTAACTGGTAGTGATTTGGACATATAATTTTCTTTCTCTAAAATCCAAGAAAATCAGAATACAGATTAATCTAAAACGTCAGAGTGAACTCCTAATATATTAAAGACTTATAGTCCTAATTAGATTTTATATTTATTGTCATAGGTAGGTATTTATTATTTTCTTTGATCGAATCTCAATTGAAATTTAAATGTTCTCCATCTGACAAAAGCGAGTGAGAGCTAACTGAACACAACAACGCTACACGACCAATATGGCGTAGTGACGTGTGTTGAAACAGCTGATATATACTGCAACTGCGCCATTGTACTCAACTAACCAAGACTAGGTATATACAACACAGAGATGTGTTAAGTTTACACAAAATGGTGTACTTTTAACACATCACTGGTAAATAATACACAAATTCAGTATATTTTATTACAATACTAGTATTATTATTAACACTACGGAAATTTTACACATCTTAAACTACACACTGTACAATTTTTTTTACAGTGTAGCGATATTTAAGGTCCTGAAAACAATCAAAATTTACTTAGTAAAACGCCTTTGATATTTATTATACAATTATTAATAACACAATTTATAAATTTGTATCCTTCGTAGATGTATCGGAGTTTAAAGAAGGTGCTTTATTTGGACACGCTGTGTAATTGATAAATTTTAAAATTTCCAATATTTACTAAAACAGCATTTACATAGTTCCTTATTATTTAATCTGAACCACATTGTTCTGCATGTAAAATTATTTCGAAAATTAAAATACATGATTATGCACACACATTATATTTTAGCTTACTTCTTTGTCTTCAAATTAAAGAATATATTATTTAAAGGTATCAAGTGATAAACAACATTACATTACCGCCCTTTCTCTTAAACGTTGAACATATTTTGCCAAATGTTGTTTATATATGTATAAAAGTAAAATTGTAAAGCACTTTGCCAACTGATGAAATCATTGCATAATAAAAATGTACGATCCAGTCCGCTTACAACAAAATTATCTCGATCTCGTATTACTTTCTCCAGTGATCGCCCGAGGTTGAATTTTTTCGGGCTTGTTACTTTCGATCCTTTACGAGGTAAAGAACCTAAAGCGAAGAAAGTGAATATATCTGATGAGTTAAAATGTCGTTTTTATTGTTAGTTCTGAGAATTGTGGCTTCGGGTGCGGCATAACCTCATACGAGGTGTTTAAAAATCTCGATTTAGAATTTTAATCGCTGTTTTTTGTTGCTCACAGATTCTTCAATATGTCCTTCGGCAACGCTGGTTGATTTCCATCCACCATGTCGTTTTAGTGTTGTAATATCTCTTGTCAACTAAGATAATTGCCGAGGTCCTCCTAAAGCTATGGCATGTGTATTTATGTGGATTTGACAAATTGAAAAACAGCGCGACATCTCTACAACACGATAACAATGATTATGTTGATATTTAATGAAAAACCTATCAAAACCTTTGGGTCAAAGACTTACATATTTTTTGTGTTAGGAATATACGAGAAATTGATTTTCGGTGAAAGAATTTCGTAATTTTATTCTACATCTAATGTTGAGATCCAATATGGCGCCAATAAGAAAAAAAATAGTGGCTGTAAAAATTTTCAATATTCAGACTAAAGCTAGATGCACACCGAACGAAAATCGTTTAACTTTTGACCACATACTTTGGTTTTATGCGAAAACAAAGTGGGGTGATCTGTGTTATACATAAATACGTACCTTATTTTATAAACATTGTGTTATTTTGCGTAAACCGTTTGACAACTATTAATGCAGTTTTTTAAAAGTATCTGATCAACAGGACAAATATCGAGTGCCAAACTCTTGTGATTAAATGTGTACACGACTGTTGTTGACAAAGTTTAAAATCACGTGCATCTAAAAATAGACCAAATAATTACAGTTTTCCATAAATACAGATATTTATTTCAGTATATTCCCTCATGCAATAAAAATTATATTGTGCACATAAATAAATTTTCCGGTACTCGATACATGCGTACAGGGTTTTGAAGAAGAAGGTAAGAAATCGGCCACATCATTTTATAAACGTACTTTAAAATGAAAACTATATATATAGCACCCTCTTTTGTTGTCGCAAATCATCTATTACAAACTAACAGATACATAATGGCTGACAATTTTCTTTCCATATATGTTCGTTCATAATATGCTGAATATTAGATATTAGTTAAACTTGGGAAATTCATGGTTCAAATCAATTACTTGTGTTAGGTATTGCAAAGTCTAGAACATATAAATTTGCCTGTAATTTATGTCCCCTATTACTTTAATTATACACGCACAGCAAGACTTACTTTATTATGATAATAGCATCCATGAAGCTTCTGACATGCTATTCTTTAATTCATCACATTAATATACAGGATGTCCGTAATTTAAAGGGGAATGTCTGACCAAAAGCAACAACAAATTCGTATGAAAATTTTTTTTAAAATAATTTTCTACATACAAAACTAAAAATACAACTACAAATAAGATACAATTAAGGTTAAGTAAAATGTTTTGTTTTTTTTGTCAGTATTAATGACGTAAAAAATTGAAGTTTCCCAGACACTTCTTAAAACTGTAACGTACTGTAACGTTGGTCAACATTGCAATGTGTCATTTGTTGCTGTCTACCTAAAAGTAATAGTCATAGTAGTATTCTAGCTAGCATTTTTCTACATAAATAAAATTGGAACAACCATGATATTAACATGTCATGCAGGCCTGAGTGACGAGCCATTAAATCTGTAATGATACTGCAGGAAACAACTACTCCGCGGACTAATGCCCCGACCGGCATTGAATTACTCCTGCAGTATCTGTGTGAACAGCCAAGAACCCTTGTCGGTCAGAACACCAGGCATAGACCGGTTTCGGGCGTGCTAGCCCTCATCAGTATGCCATAGGTGAGATGACCGACAATTGAACTGGCTGTTCCTATATATGTATCATTTACAGATTTAATAGCTCATCGCCCAGGGCGAGAGGTCTGCGTTAAGTACCTACTGCAATGTAGGTCGCTTCCTGTAAGTCGAGCCGCTTAGGCCGAGCAGGGAGTAAGCAGACCACTTATATCGTACAAATATGTTTTGTTTGGTACAGTTTATCATACAGCAAAATAAAGGCACTCATATTCTGGGCACCCTGTACGATGAGTATCTAATAGTAAAATATCGATTGCAATAAATTCTATTATTGCAAATTCGTTAATTTTGTATGAAAGGGTAAATTATGAAAGATAAATCAAAAAATTAAAGCGTATAAAAAGTGTTTATTATTGAGCATAATTGTTTCCTATTCAGACCTTGATGTTATCCCTGTTATTTGATATTAATAACGGTATTTGATGCCAAGGAAATACCGCTTATTTCCTTGATTGTGTAAATGCTTAACTTAAAAAAAACTTTTCTTGGAATATTTAGTAAGTACTACCTAGTATTTTATTAACGGAAACATAATTAATATATTTTTTGAGGCACACTATTAATTTTAGCATCATTTCGTATTAAATTAATAATAATTTTGATAATAAGAGTAGCATCTCATATTGTTTTAAGAAAACACTATACATAGTGAATCAGAGAGAATGAGGCATACTAAGCTGGATATAGACACCAAAATATTATGTTTGAGCTCATCATGCCTTACACAAATGTCAATTTTGATGTTCAAGGCACGTTTAAATCACGTTTAAAATTTGTTTCAAAATTTCTCAATAATTAAGCAAGTTTTGAAAGCATAACTGAAAATTGGTAGTACTGGGTTTTTTGTGTTGACTTGTGTCACTTAGTGTTGACCCAGTCTTGCTGACCCCCTTGTATATAAAAACAAGATGTGATTTTTTTAAAGACCATCAAACTTGATTAATATTTGACACAGGTATGTTTTTGGTGGTGTCTAACATGCTGGTATTATTAGTTTTCGAGGGAAATCCAAAAAATTGTGGTAAAATCAACCAAGCGATTTCTGTAAATTGTTTACTTTCTTATTTGAATAGTAATTTACTTACACACTTATTTTTGAATGTTCTATCAGCCCTACAAACATTGCCATTTTTTTAAACAGTAATGTTTCTCTGTCTTACACTTATTTGATACTCTTGCTTTCTTGATCAACTCATCAAATAATTCTCTCAACTTTTGAATTAAATGATGTGTATCTTTTGTCTTATTAGTTAACACCTATTGCAAAACACCAAAATTAAATTGAAATAATAATCATTATAATAAATTGTTGCAGGTTATGGAGTGACAAAGACGATATCTGCATTTATATGCTATTCGAGTACGTCTGCGGCGGTGAGCTCTTCACGTATCTCAGAAATGCCGGAAGATTCACCACATCGACAGGAAACTTCTACAGTTCGGAGATAGTCTCGGCGTTGGAATATCTACATTCCAGAAATATAGTCTATCGAGACCTCAAGCCCGAGAACTTACTGTTGGACAGAGAAGGTCACCTGAAGATAACAGACTTTGGATTCGCGAAGAAACTCACTGACAGGACATGGACTTTGTGTGGAACCCCTGAATATTTGGCGCCTGAAATTATCCAGAGCAAGGGACACAACAAGGCTGTAGATTGGTGGGCGTTAGGTAAATATCAGATTTACATCGATCGCTTTATGAATTAGGTCTGCTAAATTGGTACGGTTAAGTCGAAGGTCTTCGACGAGAGATTTATGAGGTTCAATGATGTTTACACAACAAATTGGCATTTCTCATTCAGAAAGCTGTTTACGTACAATGTTTGTAAAATTACATAGGTGTACAGAGTATAACTGATGTATTAGAAATAATATTTCTTAAAATATTCATAAATTTCTAAGGAATCAATGTACATAATGCAGCTTTCGCCTCATTTTCTATTTCAGAATTTTCAGTATCACTAGAATCTGCATCACACATTGAAGTTTTATTAATACCGAGTTTAATTATTGGGGTTTAGTGTTGACACACGTTCACAGATTTCAGAATGTTTTAACATGTTTGTAAAGTTTGTAAACATCGTTCCATAGCAACTGCTCCATAGCAACAATCTTATAGAAAACTTAGTTAAAGTTGTTTAAATAAAATAGTCTAGCGATCATAGCAAATGCAATCGAAGTTTATGTCAAAATTATTTTGAATATTTATTTGATGTGTATTACGAAAAATCTTGTTTTTTAATATACAAGGTGTAACAGTAGTAAGTATTCAAAACTAGTGAGCTTGTAAAACAAGTCGAAAAATTACGAAAACCTTAGTACAACTTTTGTCAGTGGCGGCTCCTAAGGGAGATACGCTCACTTAAAGGGGTAACCTCAACAGCAGTTTTTAATGCGTAACATCAAAACGGTTCAACGTTAAGTCTCGAAATTTTGATGAGATATTAACCTTGACGTGTTTAATAATTCTCATAAAATAGATTTCAAAATTTTCTACAGGGGCGTGAAAAAATGCAAGACTCAGGGACAAATTTAATCATATCTTTTTAGTAGTTAATTTTTTCTAGTTTCTGACTCGAAAATATTTAAATTTGAAGTTTTTAACATAAAAATGGTACTCTTGTTAAATTTCAATAGGATGTACCGTTTTTGAGTAACATCGATTTCAATCATTCTTAACGTGCCCCACATTCAACATCCATAGTCAAATAAATTAATAAATTGCAGTGCGCCTTGAAGAAAACAACTAATCTGACAGTTAACAAAAATGTCAAGTATATTTAACACTCTTAACAGTAACAATTAAAAACAATAGTACAAATAAAAATACCGTAATATAAATAACGTAAAAACAACGCCTTTCGGTGCAAAGAAATATTTTATAATTGTGTACATTTCTATTAGGGAACTTTATACCATATCGGTGTAACCTAACCTAACGTCAAAAGCATATCTACATACTCTATGTATACGGTTGCATTTTTAAATAATTTTTATCTGTTTTTGTTCACTATAAAAATGGCACTGCGTAGACTCAAATAATACAATTTTCAAACTAAAAATACTTGACATTTCTGTTAACTGTCAGACTAGTTGTTTTTTCGATGGCACACTGCAATTAATTTTTTTTGGCTATGTATTGGATGTTAAATGTGGGTCACGTTAGGAATGATTGAAATCGAATTTACTGAAAAACGGTACATCCTATTGAATATCTCACCAAAATTTCATGACTTAATATTGAACCGTTTTGATGTTTCTGAGGTTACCCCTTTAAGTGAGCGTATCTCGAGCGAAGTTTTGAATACTTACTACTGTTACACCTTGTATAATATAATTTTAATACAATTTGTAGTAAATAATGCTACAATTGTGTCTATGTAGTTTTGTTATTGATGCCTAAAAGTGTTGCATTAATGCAATCTGTAGTGTTATTTTATAAAATATAGTCAATAGTTTTACAATTATATTAAAATTTACAATAACCCAGTTACTAGACATTTACATTTACTACAACAACGAACTTATATGGTTTACTACATTTGTAGTTTATTCTACGACAAAATTTTAAGCACAAATTTATAATAACTGTTTAAGTAGTATTTCTTTCAGTGTATATCGCGAACGCTGATTAACATAGCTGTATACGACTGTCAGTGACGAAAACATCGAAAAACAGAATTATTGAAACGCTAGAACATTACTGGCAGTTGTTTTGGAAATCCTATTCTTATTTGTATTGTACGAAGAAAGAAAAACAGTTTATTCTAAGGAGTAATTTCTGAGTAGCTACTAATTAAATCTGTTTTCTTGAAAAATTATCATTCTTTTATTATCAGAACGTACTTGAACATATTTCTAACAGCATGAATAATCTTGTGTGACAAACAAATATTTTAATGTGGAGAAAAATATTTTCATCTTTCTTAGTATATGTTTGTGATTGATAAATGGCAACCACTACGAAATACATTTCAAGTTGATATTCACTGAAATATCTCTTCCGCTTAAATCAAAAGTGTTTTTAATTTTCTTAAGTCATTAACGTCAAGTCCAGACGTTCGTATTATCAGTGGTGACCTATTCATTAACGATACTACGTGGTTCATTCTCTTCAAGTGTTCCAGGAAGATTGTAGTTTCAACATCAATAGATATATTTATAAATGATCTATATTCCCAGAATAGGAAGAGTAGGATTTTTATAAACAGGTTCCAGATTCAATTACCTCAACAGAGGGTAAACAGGAAAAGTTCGAAATTATCAGGTTTAATTGCAATGTTTACTGCTTCCGAGAATAGTGTATGTGTTGATTCGAATCGAAAGAGACCTTAATTTTTTAAGATGTGGAAATACACGAATCAAAATAGCACTGCAAGCTCCATAAAATTTCAATTATCTAGCTCTAAAATTAAATTCAAAGTTGTTGATGGAAATGTTATTTATACTTCATAAAGAACGGGAAGATAGGGTAGGGTAATATTGCAACTAAGCTTATTATATTTCAGTATCATTACTTTTGGTATGTATTTTTCAGCTAATGGAATATTTTTCTTGTTTTCAAAATTCTTCACTTTATTTTTTCATTGCTGAAACCATTTCAGTTTATCTTTTTTCTTTCATGTTTATGTTTTTGAAATGTTTATGTTATTGTTTTTGTTATTCATTGATACAATTATTATTATTGATCTGTGTATGCCATGAATTTCATAATCAATATTTACTTGTTTTTTTTTCTTATTTGTTTTTGTACATTCCCTAGGTCAAATATATTCAATGCTGCTTTCATTACATGCAATTTTCTTGCTAACTATTATTTATATCGACATCTGGAACTTATTTTAGATATTTTTCATCAAATATCATGGTTGCCTTCAATTTTTGAAGGACGTTTTACTTCTTTCTTATTTGTGTAATCCTTACATTTGGAAAATATTTCTCTGTCGATAATTGATATGTTTTTCTCTTTTCAGGGGTGTTAGTATACGAAATGCTTGCAGGTTATCCTCCATTTTACGATGACAATCCATTTGGAATATACGAGAAAATTTTAAGCGGGAAAATTGAATGGCCCAAACACCTTGATCCTATCGCAAAAGATATTATTAAGAAATTGTTAGTCCAGGATAGAACAAAACGACTAGGAAATATGAAGGTAAGCTATACAGGGTGGTCATTGGCATCTCGGAAACCGCAAATTATACAGGGTGGCCAAATTAGAAAAAAATTGCACCTTTTGATGGCCATTAAGAGAAACCGAACAGATCCAAGATTTTAAATTTTAAATCATGATTTTTATGCCTTGCTTCATTCGAATTTTCGTTTGCTTTTCCATACATGTACGAGGTATGGCAATTAAGTTCCGGGAATTTGTCAATGAAAAATCAAGCAAATTAAATTTTGCCAAAATTTTATTATCGACCTTCACAATAGTCTCCCTCTAACTCTACACAACGATTCCAATGTTGCTCCCACGATTGGAAGCACTCTTGGTAATCCTCCGCAGTTAACCCGTTCAGCAGCACGGTTACAGCTTCTTTGAGCTCCTGTACGCCGCCTTGATGACTTACCTTAAGGTGCCACTTCATCTTGGTCAATAAAAAAAATGTAGGGGCAATATCGGGGCTATAGGGTGGGTGCGGGAACGTTGGAATGCCTGTTTTGCCAAAAACTCTTGCACAATGAACGAGGAATGGGCTGGCGCGTTCTCATGGTGCAAGACCCAGCCGTTCTCGGCGAGTTCGGGTGACACACGGCAAACGCGGGTCCGCAGCCGTTCTAGGGCGCCAACATAAAACTGTCCAATCACTGTCTGGCCGGCAGGAACATATTTACGATGAATAATGCCGTGGATATCGAAAAAACGATCAACATTTCCTTCAGTCGTAACTTCGAGATCCTCGCTTTCGCTGGCTGCTCTCTACCCTTTTCTACCCACTGCTGACTTTGTTTACGGGTCTCGAAGCCATACTCAAGTATTCAAGTCTCATCTTTAGTGACCACCCAACTCATCCAGTCTCTACTGTCGCTTCGAATGCGGGACAACAAATCCTCGCAGATCGATTTTAGCATGACTTTCTGTTCACGAGTGGGAACTTTTGGCACCATATTTACGCAAATCTTTCTCATATTCAAATTTTCGTGTAACATCTTGCGAGCGGTTTTTTTGTTGACTTTTAACTCGTCAGACAACGCACGAATGCTTAGGCGCCCGTCAGACGTGATCAGTGCACGCAAACGGTCAACATTCGCGTCAGTACGAGAGGTGACGGGAGTCCTTCACGTGGATCGTCTCACACCGAGTCACGCCCCTCCTTGAACCGTTTTGCCCATTCAAACACACGTGTTTTCGACATGCACTCGTCTCCATACACCACCTGCAATTTTCGAAGGATTTCCGAGAGTTTTTCGCCAGACAAACCAAATATGCTATCGACTTTAACCTTGGACTTAAATTAAAAGGAAAGTCTCCCCTTTCTAGGAAAACGTTGACGAACGATGCAGTGTTGCCAGTTTCCGAGTTATAACTAGATTCCCGGAACTTAATTGCCATACCTCGTATGTCGGCCTATTACATGGAATCTATGACAAACTGTTTATATAAACATTATTTTTTTCTTTTTAAACATAGAACCTGCCCTTTGATTTTCTTAACATGATTTTATAACATCCTGTATATAAAATATTAATTTTTTTATATTGTCCAAATAAAATTGAAGAAAATTTTCATTTCCAGAGTGGAGCAGATGACGTTAAAAGACACCGTTGGTTCAAGGGTATTGACTGGCAAGACGTTGTGCTTAGAAAATTAACTGTAAGTACAAACATATAATCGCCATATTACGTCGCGTCTTTGAACTAGAATCATCCACTCTCTTTTCATGAACTTACTATTGTTTTGAAATAGAAAACAGTCTGCTAAAGTTTATTGCATAAAAGTAAACAGGACGTAAATTAATACTGTTTGTTCCAACTTAACTGCTGGAAATTCAGGATAGATCACTACATAACAAATGAGAACATACAAGGTTGCATTTACATTAGGAAAGTTTACGATGGTATTAGTCAAAACGCTAATTGAAAGTAAATTATAACAACACCTTCAGATTTCAACGGATCCTAAATTGCAGAATATATTTTTTCACGAAGTCTCAACATCGTGAAAGTATTTACAAAAGTGTATAAATATTGTAGGTACTCCATTTATATCAGGCGAATGACTCATGTTTATATACAATCAATGAACTTTATTGCTAATTATTTGCCGACAGTGTGGTCCATTAAAAACCAGAACATCCTTATAACATTTTCATTAATAATTTGATTTGAGCAGGTTTGAATTTTGATGTCAAAATGGCGCGGATTAATTTTTTTCAGCATCATAAAAAAGATTTAGGAACATGGTTATTTTTATTCATACAGGGTGTTATAGGTTTGATTGCAATAACTTCAAAATAAAGTGGATACAGTATAAATGAACGAAAGGGTATAACTCAAGTCGGTCATAAAATAAGTCAAGTTATTATACCAATCAATTTTATCACAACGTGGCAACAGTGCGAATACACACTATCCAGGCGAACGGTTTGTGGGTTGACAAAAAATCCACAACTGTTTTGCGATTTTATTTTTTGTGCAGAGAATGGTAGAATTAGATTAGATTTTTTTATGTTAAATGTTTAAATTTTGATGATTTTTAAATGTTTATAGTTTACAGTAACATAACTTAAACCAAATAGAATTTTGAAAGTAAGTAATAAAATCTTCTAAGAAGCCTCACGTTGTCAGGAATAATAACATATTGTCACGGGTTTTCTAACCCGACTTTTTCTTTCGCCAAAAAAAAAACAAACAGTTAATTATTCACTGATATTTATTAAACTCTGTACTGAATACTAATTACAACTCAGCTAGCACTATTTCACTTTGAAACTCCAGGAAATTTGCAACTAAACACTCTAATTCAAGACTGTAATTCAAGACTGACTGACTCGGCCGTTTATTCTTCTCTTATAGACCAAACGAATATTCCAGGTATTTTCTAGCATCTCTAAATCCATTTCTCGAACGATTCTCGTCGCTTCTCAATTTTCCAGTCGCGCCTCAATACACGGCATTATTTTTTTTTTGTTTATAACCATCGCGTAGGGGCGATCGGGGCAATCTAGCGTTTTGCAATACCATATTTGTCGATTTGGGTGCAAGCAGGGCAAATTCCGTGACAATATCGTAATACTCACATATGCTAAACATTTCAAACAAACAAAAATTAAGAAAATAGTGGTACGTAAAAGTATTTAGGACAAGCGACTGATACTTCGCATTTCAGACACCAACAAATCTGTAGTCACTGTACTGGCGCTGTTGTCAAATTTCATTAACGAAAAAATTGTTTTTATTAAAACTAAACATAAATAAATTGAAAGAAGGGGTAAACATTGTATTTTATTGTCATTTAATGCAGAAAATTATGGTGGGAATCCTTATCTAACCGAATTTATACACATGAAATTGGAGATTTGTTAATTTTTTGTTGTCGAAAATGGTTGGTCATAAAATAGTGTTTTTTTGTCCATTATGATGTATACTATCGCCTGTTAAATTTATGACTGTCAAACCTCTATCACACCCTGCATTTTTTGAGTATTTATTTATAAATTGTTACATTACTGATGTGTTTTACGATCATCCAACTCCGAAAGATATGCAAGCAACAATACATACAATGAAATGGAAAGTGCGCACATACAAATTAATTTGGCATCAATGTTGCAACTTTTATTATTTCATTGAATACATGGCATATAAAATATGACAATTGTAAAACCGCCAATTTGGGATAACGGGGAATAGGTCATGATACTATCCATCCTTTTGTATGAATAATGCTTTTCATATTTTGTCTTAAGTCTTCTTATTGGTCAACTGCAACATTTTACTGTAATATTTTGAGTAATGTATAGCATATCGTATTACTAACAAACATTTTTTTTTATTTCAGCCTCCCATAGTCCCTAAAATAATGTATGAGGGTGATTCCAGCAATTTTGATGAGTATCCAGAAGGTGACTGGAAATCATCGAGAACTTTAGAAGATTCGGAGTTAAAGCTGTTTGAAGATTTTTGATAGATCTAATATTTAATTTGTATGCATGGGAAGTTAGTAAGCTTGTAGTAACCACTGCAACTTTAGTAAAAGCTAACCAAAAATTGAAAGCATCTAGTATAAAAGAAAGTGGTGCTACTTCGTATATTTTGAAAATATTGTGATATAAGTAATACTGAAATAAGTTTAATTTTTATAGGACATTTGTACATATTAATTGTTATGTGTGATTTGTTATGTATAGCGAACCTAAACTATTAAAAAATTAAGAAACATGAAGGGTATGATGTTTTTGTTAATTTTTTAATTCAGATTTAACAATGTAAATATTAATTTTTAAAGTATTAGTATTAAATAGATATACGACTATTTATTATACGATTGTTATTGTAATCAGTAATAAGAAATTATTAATAAAACATTTTTATAAAATCATAGTTCTTGTTCTACCTTTAAAATCCTCAGCAATCAATCTGACATATTAGAAACAGTATTTTTCGAATATGCAACACGAAAAACATTAACAGCTCATAAACAAGTTATCATTTTATTTCGACTTTTGAGGACAAACAATTGAATCGCTATCTCCCGAATATTAACAGATATAAAAATTGAGATAACTGTCTAGATAAGATAAGAGATTTCACACTGTGAATAGTTAGCGCACACTTGCAGAGTCAGAACAATATTAAAATGTGAAGTAATAATAATATATTTATATTAAAATTATCTATATGTCTAGTTTCAAAATAGTGACAGTGTTGTGTTAAATATTAGTGGAAGTTTCAAGTTTTAATAATGAATAGTCCACGTACAGAAATCCCAGAAAGGATAAACAAGGACAGTATTGGAAGATTGATTAGCCTGTTCGAGGTTAAAAGACCGAAAAGATCATCCCACTCAACGCTTAGGAAATCAAAAAGTATTTCGTCGCTTCTAACGGCAGTCAGTTCTGATGAAGAGGAAATTACACCTGTCGAGAAAAGGGCAACGTTGACACATACTTCCTCATCTAGAGGCAAAAGCAAGCGTAGAACGAAGAGTACAAGAAGTACATCCCACGAAGAAGATTGTGATAACAGAATAAAACATGTTATAGAAGAAATCGAAAGGACTAATAAGATGGTGGACGATTTCGGACAGAAACTGAAAATGAGGAGGCAACATAGCATTAACAGTCAAACTGAACAAACAGAAGGCCACCAGCATCCAAAGTACAGTTCCCGCAAAATAGATAAAAGAATTAAACATGTTTGTGATGACACTGAATATATAACTAACTATACAGACACCGATTCAGATCAATGTGCCAAAAATGTCCGGTCTCTGGATAGGCGTTTCTCTAAAAATGACAATAAAAAACAATCGTCTACAAATACAATCTGCAAAGAACTGATTTCAAGAAAACGTAACAAAGGGAATCATGAAAAGCTTCCCAGTTTCACGAACGCTAAAACAGAAAACGAAATTGAATCCTATCGGAAAAATCTTGTTAACGAAATCGATTTAACAATAAAAAAATTAAAAATTGCTGGGTTTATAGACGAGGAAGAGAACAGTATTCAAAATATTACTCAAGAAGAAGAATACGCTTCGTTTGAGGGAATGGTTAAACAACTTGAGACTGAAGAAAAATCTACATGGGCTGAAAGGCTTAATACTAGACGAAAAAGTATGCAATTAATGCAAAATGAAGAAGAACACATATCACATCAACCAGAACCAGATATAGAAAATAATACTGAAGAAGAAATTCAATTATTACATTATGATACATTATCCGACAACAATGAAAGTGAAAATAATGAAATTGATAAGGAAAATAAGGGAATGTACGACGTAAATAATATTTCACCAATAATGTACGGAAGTATTACCGATGATGAATTTGGGGAAAGCCTCGCTGAAGATTTAGAAGAAAACGGGTCGTATTTCGTCGAAGCATACAACGACGAGGGCAAAGAACTCATTATAGTAGAAATTGCAGTAGAGCGTAGAGCTGTAGACTTCAGTCAACTAGATACCATAGCTGAATCAATTGAGAATTCTGACATTGTTTTTCACCAAAACGACGACAAGTCCCTCAACATTATTGAAAATCCTCAACAATTCGTCAGTGAAGAAAGTGTTTCAAGTGGATTCTTCACCAATCCAGAATCAAATAGATCCACAGTGTATTCAAATGCATCGAGAGACAGTGAGTTATATGATACCGATGATGAAGGCATTAGTTTGGGAAATGGACAGAAACATGAAGATGACGACAGCTACAACTATAGACGAGAAACTTTCTGTGATAATAAAGGTATTGTAAGAATAGAAAGAGTAGGTGGATTTCCAGGGATTGAGAATGGGGATGATGTAGCTGAACCAATGTCCCCAGTAAGCCGCAATCACTCGTTTACGCAAAAAGGAACGTAAGTATTTTCAATTGTAGATGAATAAGGTTGAATTCGAGATTTCTCAATGTATTACGAAATCGTTTATTAATAGATATATGTCCTAGGTGACTGCCGATAATGTTACAGTTTCTAATGTTATTGAGAAAAAAGATAAAACGTTAATTAAGAATGTATGCCATAGGCTAGAACAATACACTTACTATTTCTACTTAACTGATAATGTTGTATTTCTAGCAGAAGCGGTGTTATATTTGTTTTCAATTATTATCTATTTTATCATCTCTAGTAAAGATTAAATAGTATGGTGACAGAATGTCATCTTGGAATAAGCATAATCGTAACTTAATAAGAAGCAACAATTAACTTTTTTATTTTATTTACATCAAAATAAAATTGTACATTAATAACTTAATTCATTGAAGGTACACTTTTTTAAATCTAAGACAAATTAATTATTTGGAAAATGTTTATGTTTGCATGGGGGAAGTAAATTTATTAATTTAAAAAAATTAAAGTATTTAAAAATGCCACGAATAAAAAAGTTCAAAATTAAGCTGTAACAGTTCACGTTTAAAATGATTAAATAGGCTTTTAGTTTTTTTCCATGTTAAACATTATGCCAAAAATATTTAACATTGCAGTTTCCAATAACAAATAAAATATTTTTTAAGTACATTTAAGAAATATATTATCAATACGGCTTTTTTTAGCAGTTGGTATAATGATAAAAACGAATTAAGGTCATACTTCTAGTCTTATCTAAAGCTTTTGATGCGGTGCCTTGGAGAAGATTGTTGACAAAATTATGTAGATGCGGGATAATGCCTATCAGACAACTGCAGAATAGCTATAACTGATAAGGTTGGAATGCGTATAACTTCCTTATGGAGGTTCCGCAAGGTACGGTTTTGAGGCCCTGGTTCCTCATTATTTACAGGAAATGTTTTTACTTGATAAATCTTCATGTCTAATTTTATCAACATTATGTTGAAGTACCTCATCTCAGGCTGCCTGTAATTTATAAAAGACCCTCAAATCCGGAGGCGAGTAGCAAATTTGACAGTTATGGCATGATAAACCTTTGGATATAGCTTTAAGAGGTCAGATACCTGCAATAAAAACGAGAGTCCTACTTCTTGAAACATAGTTTTTTTTTACAGTAAGAGGAAAAGGTTGAAGAACTTGACAATATAACCAAACTTGACCACCTAATATATCTAACAAATTTTGTAACCTTGTATTACTTATAGTTCACTTTAGAAAGCCTTCAAATCAATTTTTTTTCTTGGTGTCAATTGTTTTCAGTTGTTGCATATTTGACACATCTACAAAAATTTCAGGATCGTTCTAATCATGTATTAACAAATATTATTGAAACAAATTATAAATACCGTTTACATTCTATTATGATTATAGTATATTTTCAAC
The DNA here is from genome assembly GCA_025584915.1 of Monochamus saltuarius. Taxonomy (NCBI): domain Eukaryota; kingdom Metazoa; phylum Arthropoda; class Insecta; order Coleoptera; family Cerambycidae; genus Monochamus; species Monochamus saltuarius. The sequence continues at coordinate 763,438 of CM046723.1, read as the reverse complement.
GTTTGCCATGCTATGGCAATATTCTTGTCTTACCTCGAAAGGCTTTTTAAATCTAGTTTTGTCTTGCAATTTGAACTGTCAAGTCTTGTCTTGGTGTGATGCCAACATTATTAAAGATATTGTGAATATATGTATATGCTTTTTTAGGCTGTCTTACATTGTGGATGAAATAAAAACTACAGAAAGGAAATATGTGGAAGATTTGAATAGAGTGGTCACGGTAAGACTGTAATATCTTCATAATTGTAATTTGCTACAACCCTTTTCTATTTTAGAAATATAAACCATATATTGAAGAACACACTCCAACAAATTTAATCGGAAGGCAGTGTTATATATTTGGGAATATTGACAAGTTGTATAGTAAACAGAAGGAGTTTTTGGTGGCTCTGGAAAATTGCGGAGATACTGTGGACGACGTAGTCAATACATTTATAGATTTTGTAATTTTAAATCGTTTTTGATTAAATATTTACCTAATTAAAATATGTTTCAGGAAAGACTATTCAAACTGTATCCTAGATACTTCAAAAATAAACCAAAGGCTGACATTGTATTAAAAGAATTTAGCCATATTGTAAAAGTAAGTAGCCACTATACAGGGTTATCTATGACTACTAAGTACACAAATTTTAACCACGTGTTCAGATAGGTCTAAGAGACAATAAAAAAATTGTTTCAGAATCCTAGCTCAATGTTTAAAAAATGAGACCTTTTTTTCCTAGGCAAAATCGGCGCCTACGAAAATCAATCATCGCAGCGTTGTCAAGTGTAGAAACGATGAAAATTTTGACACGATGACATTTTTATTAATAATAATAATGCCTAAGTACGTGGTAGATAACAGTTAAACCGGTTAGCTGCAGTATTTTGTATTCGTTTTTCGTTGCACACTGCCAAAATAACATTTTCACTCCTTGCAAATTGCATAATTATCCACTAAGATATCCGACATAAAATACTTTACTTAACTACTATAAAGCGTTTCAAATTAGTCACTTAACTGTTCAGAAATAACACCTTGATTACTGCATTACTATTTGCATATTCTCCAAACCCCAAAGAACATACGAAGTTAGTTATATTCTAAGGGTCTAATAAACATTTTTACATAACACTGTAAACATTTTGGAATGTTATAGTTTAAAATATTACTAATTGTTTTATGCAAACATCATCGATTACTGTTAATATTGTTGCTATTATTAGTATTAACAAAATTTAATTCCACAACAACACCAGAAGTTTAAAAATTTATCGCCGTGAAGTACACCTTGCATTAGTGGCCTACGGATGTCGTCTGTAGATGTCAAAAAATATTGTAAACGGTTACGGTAGTCTGATTAGTTTCAAATAATTTTCCAGTACTTGCTTTTCGCATTTTTTGTGTATGTACAAATATGTCGTTTTCAAATGCCTAGATAACGGATAAGATGCTGGTTTATGGGAGTGTGACAAGTGCATATTATCGTGTGGCAGAGTACCTAATACAAAAGACGTTTTCCGAGTACACAAAAAATTATGCTGAATAATGTTTGAACCACATTGAACAACTGTTATTTGTGTACATTTTTCCCGACGTATGTAATCGACAAGGTCGTGACTGCCAAACCAAGTAGATACCTTGCTTTAAATAAAAAGAACGATTGAGGGAAGGAGAGGTCCACAGCAAGTAGAAAAATCTTTGCAGGTTTTAATTTAAACAAGTAAGAAAACAGAAAATTATACAGCATTCTTAAAATCTTTCCAAATATCAATCCTGGAAATAAATATTAGTAAGGTAGGTGTTGCCTTCCTCTGCTACCATACCATTCTCATTAAATAATAATCTACATTTGTAAAAAAAAATTTCTTTCAAAACGGTATAAACTGATACACGTGTCAATGCGGTGACCTGTCACTACGTTTGACGCCTTTGACTTTGGCAGAATATACATAACCTCGCGGCTGAAGAAGGTCAGTGACGGTGATAAATAAGGTTTTAATATAGCTTTGTAAAAACATTGTTTTCGCTTTATAAATAAGTTTGGAATGTTTTTGAAGGGAGATTCTCATTTTTTCCTATACCCAAAATATTTGTATTAAGTCATAGTTAACCCTGTATAAATAAATATTTTTTATTAGATTAAGAGCAGTACCGTTACCCGTCATCAGTCTTAAGCTATCTAGGTTTAAGGAATAGGTATAATGTTTTAATAAATATTGTTTATATATATATAATTCATCAACTCTGTATTGGAGTGATTCATCGATAAAATGAATTATATAAATTCAACTGAATTCTCTCTTTTATGAATTAACGTTTTTCTAAATTAAGAAAATGCTTGTTACCTACAGGGTAGACTATTTTTTATTTCTAATTATTGTTATCTTGTAAACTGAAAAAAATTCACAGTAGGTTACGGCCTACAAATTGTAGTCTTTTTGGAGAAACGATTAACTATTTGTTTCTCTTTATAAAGTTATACAGGGTGGTCAGTAGCTGATGGCCCATGGAGACATATTGGCTTTTTCAATTCAAAATATTACGATTTAATGTTTTTGAAATAATAGCTATTCAACAATCAGCTGCAGTTTTTTGTGTAATATTTTAACATAGTAGGCACCAATAGTAGGTTAAAGTTAATTTCTAAATGTAAAATATTTATCCAGATTGATTAAAATCAATTACATTATAAAATGGAAAAAGTCTGAGACACAATAATGTTTTATATTCAAATATGAGAGATGGCAATTACATTTCAATGGACTTGCTGAGCAATGTGAATATTTGGGACGATTTTGAAGTAGATTACAACCAGACAAACAACAATTTAAAAAATTTGTTTAGCAGTTTAAAGAAAAAACGACCAACAATTTATTCACATTGCTGATTATCCAGAAACTAATTCAAGACGACTATCTGGAGCTGCAAGAATCAGTATGACTGTCATTTTAAAAACGTTGCATGTTGAAAAATACTATCCGTACCATTTTACACCAGTGCAAATGATGTTGGTTATCAATCTACCTTCAACATATCCAATTTGCAAGGGAATTTTGGCACCTACAATTTTATTTAGGCAAGTCTGCTTAAATCGTAATGTTCTGAAGTGAAAATTCCCGAATGTCTCAATGAACTACCCTGTATAGCAAAGACTATGTTATATTAGTATCAAGTATCAATTTCACTTATCCACAATATGTTGTTCCTTCTTTTAACGTGTTCTGGTACTTAATAATATAATAATTCCCTTTTTCACTATAGAATAGTCAGGCTAAATTCGATGAAAGACTGGACCTATCAGCATACCTGCTAACACCTTTGCAAAGACTGGGGAAATACAAACTGTTTTTGGAGAATATAGAGAAACAGCTGACGAAACTGCAATTACCTATAGGCAATGTCCAGATGGCTCTAGATATAATTAAAGGAGAAATGTCGAAAGGCAACGACTTTGTAGCTATTGAGTCTATAGAGAACAGTCCTATTAATAAAGAAGATTATGGGTCCTTTAAAATGCGAGAAAAGTTCAATATTCTAAAGCCACGGAGGTTTGAGGCTATGGTATTCTTATTCGAAAATATTATCGTATTTACTATGTGTGATCCGGTAAGTAATAGATATTTATATGATAGAATTAATAACAAGGGTGCTCGCTTAGGTACTGGGGGAGTGGTGTCGATTGTAACAGAAATTACATTGAGCCTCTTCATGAAGGAATATTTTCATGAAAATCTCATCAGACAAGCATACCTACATGCTTACCAAATCTAAATTGCAACTCAAATAACATGAATGAAAACATGTTGTTTCTAAAAAGATAAGTTTCAGTAGGATTGCGATATGTTACAAAACAGTCGATTGTAACAAGACAAAGAGCAATCATTCGAAGCTAAGAAAAATAAACATGTCTAATAATAAGTATTTTGTGTATTAAATTTTATAAAATAAACTGGATTAACTTTATAGAATATGCCTTAGAAGTAAATGCATAATTATTAGAAGAAATGTATAAATTCTAAATGTCAACATATGCATAAGTGTAAGTGAAATAACATTTTGTAATGTAATAAACAAACCTGTGACTACTTTTTAGAAATACTGAACCAATTAGAATCGAAGTTATTACAAATAAAATAATTGTATGTATCTTACATAACAAATGCTGAGCATTTTCAACATTCTACATACTTTCCATTAACTTTCAATTGCTTTTTACATTGACTCAGCGCCACCTTTTCTTCTTCTAAGATGTATTGACTTCTCTGTGTTAATCTAAAACATTATTTTTATAACTTTAGTTTAGAACAACCTGAATAATGATGTTAATCAGTAATTCCAATTTAAATGCAAATTGTAATTGTTATAATCGACACCAACATATGTGTTACAATTGTTACAAACACCATATCATGTGAAATTTGAATTTTTTATTTTGAAGATACGTATAAGTGGTTACAAACATATAAGATATTTTAAGCAAGTAGTAAATAGTATGTTTGTTCTGCTTTATACTCTTTCTTTTAAAAGTTATTTTTTAACATTTTACTGTGGCATACCTTAACTCTTTCTACGACTTGTAGTTTTTAAATTGTAATGGAAATATTAATAGACATTTTCCCACAAAAAATAGTTGCGCTATGTATTTGTTGTTAAGAATGTGCTATTTATTAACAATAGGAACATATCTAAGAATTCAGTTTTATAACATTAACTAATCTTTTGATAAAAAAGTTTCTGTTCAAAGTTTTTCTTGAAACTACTAGTATATCTATAATTTATCTGATATAAATTTCGATTATTGTTTTAAATTATTGATAAAGTGGTTGCTTTTTCCTTGACATACTTCTTAGTGATGCGGCTTTGTAGAATAGCGAAAATATTCATTTCCCAAATTATAAAATTCAAGTAGCTATACCTAGACATTTTTATATTTACGTATTTATCAAAACTTTTAGTAAACTATTAAGCGAATATAATATATTTTGTAAATACTAAAGTAGGAAATTTTATCTTTAAAAAGAGGTAGGCTAAAAGTACATTATACAGAATTCAGTGAGTTATTGATTTGAAAATTTCTATACAGTGTAATTCATATATTGAAAGGAAATATTTTCACCTACTTTGGGAAATACCATATTTCGATACTTTATAAAATGATTAATTTTTTAAATACATATATTTTTTATCAATATGAGATAAAGTCATAAAAAATGATTTTTATATAGATTTTTAAATTAAATTGTTTTTAATAGGTATATATCTAGAATCCTTTTGGAAAACCTCAAAAGAATTGGGGTTTTCCTTTAAGAATCTCACAATAGAAAGCTGATATAAGAAAAAAATATTTGCCTAAATATACAGGGTGTCCGAAATATGACATCCTGTATAGTAAATGAATCACTACCACATTTTTACATGTCTTATGTTTCGACTATGAATTTGTCAGTTTCTCTTAAGAATACATGGACAAATATATAATAACTTTTCAGAGAAACATGGACACCTACAACTACTACGCCTGTATAAAAATGATGGACTTAAGAATAGCAACATTCGAGGATTTAACGATTCATCTAACAGACTTCACTAAAAGCAAACGAATGTCAAGGGCTGATAGATTCACATACGTTCTCGAAGCGAAAACGGACAAAATTAAAGAAACCTGGAGAAAAGCCGTGGAAACTATTCTTTGGCAGCAACTACTAAAAGTGAAAGGTGTGTATCATCATAACTATTCAATTAGATGATGATGTGTCTTTCTGCTTCTAAGTGTAGCAGTAAACTTGTTTTTAGCAATCTTGTACTTTGAAGTTGTATAAACAATATAATAATTATGGAATCTTTTTTAGAAAATACTCTCAAGATGTATCAGTCATCATGGAGCACCAAGAAGAACAAGACCTCGAGAAAACAAGTCAAGTCAGCAGGTAACTTAAGCAAGTTAATAATAAAACGTATAAACCTATTACTGACTATTTGCATATTCCAGGTACTTCAAAATTTTATATTGAATGATTTCTGAGTGATGTACGACTTATTCTTCTCTGGACCTATTTTAGAAGATATTTCTTACGAAACTATTTATGTATTTGTAATTAATTTTAATTTAATTGTTATTTTATTTATTGATTAAACTCGCCTTTTATGACTCATTTAAGGAATTTTTACTGATAATAATTGTTTTTATTGGAAGCCAAATCTTTTATCTAGTCAAAGGAAAAAGGTATATCAGTATGTGGAAATGCTCAAATAAAGATATGGTAAACAAAAATGCAGAGACACATTTATCCGACAAATATTGTTTTAAAGCATCTTTAAATAAAAAGGTATCAAGTCTCTTTGAATTAATTTCAGCTCATCAAGCAGTTTGTCATACATTGTAAGACGTAAATACTCTAGCAACGTGTTTAAGAAAAATCCGAATTGTTTTAGTTGTATTTTCATTACATTATTTCTAAATCGGGATTAAAATGCATTCATCTGCATCTAAATAGCAATTAAAGCAATTAAATTTTCTTCCATAATGGTTCATTGCAGATGATTCAAATTATTTCACAATATTAATGGCAAATTAAAGAAATTACATTTATCGTTAAAGATTATTTTGAAATTAAGCTTACTTACTAATAGATACAATTAAAAAGCTTAGTCCTAATTTTTGATATTTATCGACCCTTTTATGTGGTTGGTTAGTACTGGTAAATATAAAGTTTGAAATTCTTATTCAGTGTACAGTCTAATGGAACTCTTTAAAATGCATTGGATGGCTTGTTTTGAGCTGCTGTCGTTTTCGTAATGAAATATGCTTTCAACTTTTAACATTAGTTCCACTCACCAACTCTAATAAATTTCTAATTAGTGCCTCCAACAGCTCCAAAACTGTTTTGAGGGAGCGAAATTATTATTGCAATCGACTGTACCTAATTAAATTGGTAGAGAACATAGATGCAATTCGTTTTTGTTTACAATGTACAAGCATTTAAAAAAATATAATTTCATATTTCAATCACAGTAGCCTACTGTAATAATATCTTCGTCGGTATTATTGGGCTGCTTGTCTAGTGTTCTCACTGGATTACCCATATTCAAAAACAATACTGCATGCTCTTCAGTTGTAAATAAATACAAGTTTCATTTGATACTATAACACTGTGTCAAAATAAATGAAAGGTATACAAAATGATACAAACAATAATTATTATTGTAGCAACCATCACTTTTATTTATCAGGCCACTTTAATCGGAATTATATTTTTTTATGCTTGTAACTTCTCAATAGAAACTAATCGGACCTATGTTTCTTATTAGAAAACTTTGTCATGTAGTTTGTTGAACACCCGATATATGGCAGGACCCCGTAACATCCAATCATCGATAACTTTTACAGTTGATACTGTAGAATAAAATGAAAGTAAAATACAATATTTTGAGTAAATAAACATAATATATAAGTATACAATTTTTAAAATTCCCGAACAATATGGCAACTACGTTTAACTGAGTGTGACCACAGAACAAAATAATCTGTGGTCTGTGGGTCTGTGGCGCATCCACATAGATAACAAATCGACAAATCTATACATATAATCTAAAAAAGATTTGTGTTGGTGCGAATTTTGTGTAAATTGAAAGACTCAAACTAAATTTCATTTTAATGGATTATAGTTAATTCGTTGGTATCAAAACCTTTTAGTAACAAGAACAAAATTTAAAGAATGACACAAAACATATATATGTGCATTCATCATAATCTTCAATATACAAAATACAGTTTGATAAGGTTTAATCGTAAGTTTGCAGGAGATATTAGTGAAGTTGAAAGATGCAATTAATAAAATCGAAAAAAATATTTGTCGTCTTTATCTTAAAATAGACTTGATCTGCTAAATTTATAAAGGTATTCTAGCGATAACAACTTTACTGTAACTGATAACGTTATCGGATTGAAATATAATAATAAGTACAATTCATTTTTACGCGGAAATTATTTCATTCAATCTTTCAACACAGCATATCATGTTAGTATATACCTACATATAAATCTAATGCTGCTGACTTTCATAAAATAACATTTATAACAATTTTCTTGAACAATGTTTGTAAAAACTAAACAACACACACCCGCGGGCAATAAACAATTGCTTGCTTTTGATCTTTTATAGTTTAGAGTTTTATTAATTTCGTATTTTAAATTCATTTTTAAACCTTCACAAGTCTCGATTAAGAAGCAATACTGGTTTTAACGATTTCAAAGCAATTTTGTTAAATTGTAAGAAGATATAATCTAAAAAATTTAAGCTTCAATTAAATAAATTTAAAAAAGTTTAATTCTATCCTCATGTTACGTACTGAACATTTTTATTAACATTATTCACTTTTAAATTTATTCCAAACAAATCATCAATAACAAGTTTATACAGGGTGACATTACTCGAAAATATAATATGTTATGTTCATATTTATTAACGTTTATTATTTTTTTAATTTGCTCTTTTCACACTGTAATGATATGATTTTTTTAGCAAAACGAACAACGTGGCCAGAAAGTTGTTCTGCCTAGATTATAATAAATTAGTTAAATGTTTATTTTCTTATAAAAAGTTGCATTACTGTTTTTATCTTGTATGAACGAAGCATATCAGGTTTGAAATTACCATCAAAGCAATATGACAGCTATCATTCAATTGTCTTCAAAGTATACTTTGCTTAATCGTAAATGAAATGAGATTCATTGCTACGTCCAAACATTTATTAAAACATATCTTTTCAGTATTAAAAAAGTTATAGTAAAAAACAAATTAAAAAAATAACTTTGAGGTTACGTACTAGCTCCGTTAATATTGATTTTTCAAGAAAAACAAAAACTTGACACACTATTTTTTCGAATAGTATCACCCCCTAAATTTTCTACGCGGAGACACCCTGTATAAGCAATCCCTGAATAATTTATCTAACAGAGATAAGTTCAGGTAATTTTTATTACTTGCCATATGCCCCTTGAATATACCTGAATATTACCATAAATTTCTAACAATAAAAGAAAATAAATCCTCCAAGTTTCAGGTTAAAGATTAAATAATTTTAATTATAATGGCGCATTATTGTAAATGTAACCATAAACCCTTAACTTGCAAATAGAAATGGATAAGATAAGAAGTGGGAGACCACGTTTAACATTAGCATAGCAAGAAAAGTAAAGTGTATACCTACAGTGTAGTAGGAACAGACCTTCTAACAGTGAAGAAAATTTTGTCTATCCAAGATGATACTGCGACAAAATGATTGACAGTGTGTGTGTTAAGTTCAAGTGGTTATTTAGTAATAATTTAATGAAAGGACTAGGACTAAATGGAAGGAAAAATACACGCCACTCGTTTGTTTCATATATTTCAGATGGAGAATCTTCAACAAGTGGAAAGAGTTATATTTCACTTCCTACTAATTTCCATATAAATGAAGTCGATAGTGAAAAGTTTTCATTGAACCATTATTCAGAACAAATTTGTGAATTTCTTGTAGAAGGATATGGTAGACTATTGATAAAGGAAAAATTTGTGCTGAAGAAACCGAAAAAGAAGAAAGTGACGGTGTTTTTGTTTGAAAAAATCATTCTTCTGACCACAGTAAGTACCTACTCAATATTTACAAAAAAAAATTGGTTACAGTTAAGTTAAGAAAAGATAGGAATTGCAGTAGTACAAACCTTTTCGAACAAATAGTTAACACTTCAGAAATACTTATTGGTGTCTACCCCATTCAATTACTACTTGCCCATGAGATGAGGTATTACTTACACGAAAAAGTATATTACAAAAATGTGGTAATAGCACAAATAATTATGTCAATAAACTAGTCTACCTTTAGCATATTTAGATTTATGAGTAACGAAGCTAGTGTTGAATCGTGTACCAAAAACAAATGCATTCTTATCAAGGTTCAATGTGCTTTCCAATGATTACTTAATTTATAGAATGTTTTAAAAATTTGTCCTGTAGAAGAATGTACAACTGACAAGAACAAGAAACAGTATACTCTGAGAACAACATTAGATACATAAGTTAGCTTTTTTTAAATTATTAAAGGTTGAAATAACCTACATAGTCTGGAAAGAAAAGACATACTCACTACAAGGTACTATCGTTTGCAATATTAATGACACTCACTAAAATTAATTTTGCGATTTCTTTTAAACTTGTGGCTTATTCATATTAAAATCTGCTTCAGATTTTTAACAAATGTTATTAGTTGTTTCACTTACCAAGAGAGATTTAATGACATTTCTATTCAGAACTTTCAGAAGTTCAAAAACTGTTTTCAGAGAGTGGCATTATTATTGCAAACGATTGTACATGTCGCCATGCGACCGTCTGGAGAAGATAGCATGATAGCATTTGAAATAACAGTGCATGAGCTATTGTTAATGTGAATAAGGACATTTTATGTATCATAATCCGGAGTAGATTCGTTTTCTACTTAAGAAATGAAGTCTCTAGGAGCAGCCGTTTCCGTTAAAAACTCATCTAAAATTGATGCATGCAAATATTGCATTACATATGTATTACAGTGCTACCTTACTTTTATCTAAAAAACAAGGTATAACACTTTAAAGACTAAGAACTATTAGTTTCTAATGAAAACAACCTGATTTTTTTGTGAGAGTTGCAAAAATAAAATCTCAAAACAAAATGTACAAAACCAGACAAAAACTTTCGATTCACTGTAGGTAATTCATGCAATAATTTAACATCCTGTATATCCTAAACGAAGCGTTTCCAGGCCTAAGTTTGTGGGAAATTTTTTGCTTAAAATTGAACTAGAATAATATACTAAAGTATGTACATCTCCTGAAACACCTTGTATAAGTCGACGAATTTGATAGTTTCCGCATTATTTACATTATGTAGGCTTCAACATTTATCAGTTTATTTACTAAGAAATTACTATTTGCTAGATAATGTGCTTGATCTATTGTGATGAACGCAGGTTAAACACAATGCGCTTCACTTTATTTATTAACTGAATAATATAGAGCTTAGCACATAACAGGAATGTTCTCTCTACCATCTGCATATTTAAAGGTACCTAAGTAAAACGAATATAAAATGACTGAAATCGGTTTAACCAACAAAATTTTAGGTACTTACAGAAGAAATCATTTAAAATACTTATTTTTTCAACAAATGTAAATATTGTTATAACATAAAGTTACATAGTTCTGCATATAAGATATTCTTCACTTCTGTTTACAAGTATGTGCAATAAGTATTAAAATGGATTTGGCTCGGTCAGTGGTCGCGCGGTTTAAGGCGTCAGTACTTGAATCAAGGTGACTAGATCGCTGTGGGTTCGACCGCCGCAGCCGGTAGACCGTATATAAGCTATATATATTCGTGAAGAGATTGGCACCCTCTCTGGGGGTATGGTAGGGTGGAGGAATGTTGGCTTGGGTCAATATGAGAGATTGATACCGGTTGACATTTGACTACCCCCCTAATTAATGAGGTTTTCCAGGTTTCCCTCTTTCCTGCACTGAATGGTAGTTAGGGCCTACCAACGTAAGTCGTTCCTGGGCACAAATGCGGCCTGCTTAATAATAATATGCCGCCCCATCTCCCGCATTAAATAGTAAAAAATGAATAAACAAAACATCAAGTATTTTATTTTTCATATTAATTATGTTCTATATGTTTTAGTTTTCGAGATTTATATACCGGAGAACAGCACAAATCTAATGAATTTACAGCGAGAAATACAGCGACCTTAAGCAACATTTTATGAAATTATTTATATCTGTGGATAAACGTTTTCCTCATATATTAATTTCATTTTACTTCTCATGAATCATTTAGTTACACATTATAAATATATATAAATGTTTATCTGATTATCCTGTTCTTTTATCGAGATATATTTCATTAGCTTAAAATGCGCTTTTATTGTAACTAATCATACCTGCTTGCTTATGACAATTATTATTGACCTTATCGACAGTAACAGATAAATAATAAATATAATTCTGTTAACATTATCGAATCAAAATGGAATAAATCACATATCTATGACCTATCTCTTTATATGCATTTTCAGTTGTCGTTTAGGTATAGTAGATTCTCATAAAATATGTTTAATTTCCCTAGAAGTATATAGATAATATAGATAATGTAGTAAATATTAGCATCAGCAAGTTTTCTTCTGTTTAGTTTAGAGATATAATTTAAATCAATATACGCAAGAGGTAGGATTTATGTAGTTATTAATTTAAACATAAATGCAATTTAATATTAGTAGTATCGAGTATCGACACTATTGACAATAGATAAACATTACATTACACTTTTCAAATACGTATTCCAAATAAATGTTATCGGCTAAAGGATTAGAAACTTACAAGCTATTTTCATATTTTATTTATAAATAAGTAATATAAACTATACTTTGTAAGGATAACTATTAATATATTTATAAAATTTTAATAAAACTAGAAATATCTTTAGTAAAGAAACTGATATAATACACTATCTTCTATTTCAAATATAGATATATTGTTCTTAAAGTAATATCAATAACTATTTTTGTTGAGTAAAGCAACATTTTAATTTTAGATATTGGCTAATGTTCCACAGTCACAGTCAGCATCTCGGTGTTCTCGAAGCAAGTTATGTATATAAAATTGTGTTATTCCCCTAATTATGTTTAATTATTTGTGTAATGACTGTGTTTCTTGGATTGCTACAAGAAATACCTACGTACTATCATTACATATACATTTGGTCACAACTCTATTAAATTGACTTCCATATTAGTAACACTGATTTAGTCAACGGATTAGTTTTAGGAACATGAGTTTATTGACCTTGCAATAAACACTCTAATGTAATTAATTTTCTTGATCATCTTTTTTAAAAAATAATTATGCTGTACCTAGTTTAGGAAAATATTATATCAATGTAATAAATTGTAACAGATAAGATAAGGAAACGTGAGACACATTTTTACTAAAGCAAGCAAAACAATGGTGTTTGATATATAGTGACGAGTGCTGATGTTTAGAAAACATGTCTACCGGCATGGAAGATACTGTGCCACTGCCACCTGAGACGTCAAATAGAAGAAATTCCTTTAGCACTAGGCTATGGAAACAACTGAGGTCGAGCATAAGAAAAACCAAGTCCCAGTCGTTTGTCACGTATTGCCAGGAGGATGCTGATTCGGAACCGGGACAGAGTTATATTTCTCAGCCTACTAATTTCCATAGAAATGAATTTAACAGGGAAAATTTTTCACTGGAGTTTAATTCGATTCAAGAATGTCCATTTGACGTGTCTGGTTACGGCAGATTACTGATGAAGGACAAATTCAAATTAAGGAAACCCAAGAAGAAGAAGCTGATAATGTTTCTGTTTGAAAAAATAATTATCTTGACCACTGTAAGTATTTATTGTATACATGTGCTTGATACATTTAAAAAAATCGATGTAGAAAAATGTTCTTTATATAAGTAGGTACTTATTTTGAAGAATAATAGTATTTAATAGTTAAGAGCGCCGTTTTCTTGAAATAGTCTTAAATTTTAGACATTTAAAAACTGAATAATACAGAGCTTTGTAAATTATATCATATCAACTCTCATCTCAATCTCATGACACCTGCAAATATTCAAAGGTACCGAAGTAAAACTTATAATAGGTGCAGAAATTTTTCAAGATAATATATTTTACTTTTACCAATTAGCAATAGTTGACTTTTTATATACAAATGTGTACTCTGTTTGGGTTTAGTGATATAATTTAGATCTACATATATACGTAAGACGTAGGATTTGTTTAATTATTAATTTAAACATAAGTGCAATTTAATATTAGTGGTAGAAAATATGTAAATATTATATTATACTTTTCAAATAGTATTCCAAATGATTACTATTCACAAAATTATTGGAAATTAACTATTTTTATATTTTATTTATAACTAAGTATTAGATATGCTTGTAATGATAACTGTTAGTATATTTATAAAACTAGAAATATTTTAAGTAAAGAAATTGACTTATATAATAAACTATCTTCTGTTTTAAATTTAGGTACTGTTCTTAAAGTAAATATGCTATAGTTTGCTTCCAAATGAGATAGAATAATAACTATATGCAAATCTATTACAATTATAAAAATGCTACTTATAATTTTATAAATACCTACTTTCCTGTTATACATAGACTACGTACCTGGAAAACCAATATGAGGACAGTTCCAAGGTAGCAAAATGTTTATTTAATAATTTTCTTTACATGACCTTAGAGTATTTTATGAACTAAACATTTTAAGGATCTATTTAGTAGTACCTTCAAAATATATTTTTGTCCTACATACATAGTTTTAAAATAATGTTGGCATTTGTATGTCTCTTACCCTACAATCCTTCTACTGTATACAGGGCCCTTTGGAAACAACTACCTTGTGATGTCATATTTACAGTCCCCTAACTTTAATGCATATCTGCTAATTCTTAATTTGAACAAGACATTTTGATATTAAACTACGCAAGACACGTTGAAGAAACACACTTTTTAGAGACACCTTTTATAGCTTCTTTATTTTTAGGTAATCATAAATAATTGACTAAATGGGTATTATTTGTCTGTAGTTCATTTAGCAAGTTCGTACAACTGATTTTACATTTTAAAAAGTTTGATTATTACACCACCTAGAAGATAAACGTAAAAGTAATCCGCATATATCTTGTTTCAGGAACAGAAAAGAGAAGAAAGCTATTACTATTACGCCAGCATAAAAATAAGTAACTTGAGTTTGGCACCTCTGTCCCATAACAAAAAAAAGTTACTCCTGAAAGACTTTACGCATAGCAAGTACAGAAAAAGCGATATCGAGTACCAGCTGGAAGCGAAAACTGAAGAGATGCAAAATACATGGAGAGAAATTATACAGAAATGCTTGTGGCTACAGCTACTCTCTGCAAAAGGTTTGTTTTAAACTTATTTTAAGATGCCTTAAGGCTAACGTATTTTTTTGCAGATGAACAAAATGGTTAAAAAAAGAGAAGAAGTAATTTTAAAGGCTTTTTGTCGATAACATAGGTGTATCATAAAGAGCCTAGAGGTGCCAGGAAAAGAAGTATAGTGATTCTCACATTTATAATTTCTCATGAAAATCAGAAATAAATTCCAAAGGAATGTAGACCTTAAGCTTTTGAATATTTATGATATATGTACTAATTGATATGGTCGAGACCTGTACAGTAAAATAAACAATACCATGACATTTTTCTAGCTATTATTTTCACAAGTTTGAGATATCATATTGTATTAAACTACTTCTATAAATAAAGTAGGTAAAAAACAACAATACACGCTATTACAAAAACAAGCAAATTAATATTACCCACTTATTACCATATCAGCAATAAGTCTAATATGTAACATAACAGTATGTGCAAGCAATCTTGTCAGTCTAAATTGTGAATTATGTGCGAGAGGGTTGTATATTTTGTGGAATTTGTATTTTTCATAGTTGTCATCTAACTACCATTCAAATATTTGTGAATAAATAGTAACTGGTATAAATTCAGCAGCAGGTTTATTGTTTCAAGATATTGTTGAAACTGCGTATGCCATCTATCGTATAGTAGTGAAACAGACCTGTAAAATGTGTAGCGTACTTTCCGATAAAAAAGAAAACTACATGAAACAATTGAAGAAGTATATAATTTACCGTAACTGATTTTTGGATTTAAAATTCGTATTTTTATGGCAGTATAGGCGAATAAACTATTACTAGTAGATGAGATGCAACTAATTTAACTTAAGTTTTTAACTAAAAAGTGAAATGTTAGCTCAACAACGTGTTCTCAGCGAATCTTTGAAACCAGTTTCCATGATTTGGTACGAGATGGTGCGAGCGTTGAGTTTATCAAGTAGCATAGCCAGTGCATGCTATTTATATTTATTTATGCATGAATAACATTGCAGCTTAGGTTTGTTAGTAACCAAACTCTTTAAAAATGTTATGGTATGTTATACAAAACAAAAATTGGAAATTTGATTTTGTTGATTATTTATTTAATGTCTTTAAAAGAATATTTAAAACTGGAAATATTGTTTAAAATACACGCAATTTAATAATTAAAATATTTACAGATTGATTATTATTTAACTAATAATTAAGTATCTTACGATCATTATTAACCATTTTTTTGAAACCATGTGACTCTTATGATATAAAATAAAAAATGTATTAATTTGAAGATGCATACCTATCTGCAGCCAGTAGTATTGTCACTGCTGTTTTAACAAATTTAATTTACACCTTTAGAACAAGGTACCTATTATTAATATTCATAACATGAAGCAAATGATAAAATAATTAAAAGAAATTCAAATACGGATATTTTATTCTGTAAAATTTTCCTTCATTTCAAGTTTGTATTTTTAAATTCTAAGAAATAATTAATTCATAACCTGGCAATGACTAGTTGCATAAAAGCGAATATTTTGTTTCACTCAATCGTCATCTGTCAAATTATTATTCAGGTGGTGTCAAAACGTCAAAATAATTTTATGTTTGTCAAGATTTGTAAAATGCTGTTTGTTTTTAATTGTTAAGTAAGTACAATTTCGCCAAAATTATTACTTGAAAATGGATGCATCCAAATCGTCGGTTAGAACCAACCCGAAGCCCATTAATGTGTTCTACGTGTGGTACACCGAACTATGTCGTCGCATAAACTGCACCCCTGCACCAGCCGTCAAGCCTGCCAAGCCCAAATGCCAGACTGTCTTAGACTTCGTGGCCGATCGACTTAGATTAGAAGAATGGAGTCCCATAATTAGTGCCCTTCGCCACGATACAAGTCTGCACGTTATTCAAATCAGGAGTAGGATAAGTAATTGTCAGTTTTTGGAAGATATTGACACCGAAGAGAAGGCCAGGCACATGAAGAGGCGTTTTGGCTTATTGTGGACAGCCTACATATTGAGGCAACTCACTAAATCCATATCAATATCATTGAGACACACTCAAGTTCTAACAGTCCTTGAACTAGACGGTTTGCCTATGTTTAGTGACTATCTTGAGCCACTGTTGCAAGCTTTGAAGAAAAATAAAACCATCAAATCACTGTCTTTTGCTAACTGTCCCATACAAGATGTCGGTTGCCAACTGGTTTGTACATATTTACGATTTACGCCAAACGTTGAGGTAATAAATCTTTCTGGATGTGGACTGACTGTAAAAAGTGGAGAACAATTGGCAAAATTAATAAAATATCAGCAGATTAACAGGTACTGTGAGAGCTGGCACAACTCCCTTCGTTATGAAGATCCAATGTCTGGAGTTATGCGAGGTATTAAAAGAATTACAATTAACTGCAATCCAGATCTAGGAGACAACGGATTTAATTATATATTAGACGAACTGGAAGATGACTTGTGGATAAAAGCATTAGACGTACAAAAGTGTGGTATAACAGAGAACATAGGGAATAAGACCATAAACATAGTCGAATATAACAAGTCCTTGGAAATAGTAGACTTGAGACAAAATGAACAGATGTGTATGTCAACAATTCACAGAATTTTACAACTATTGAGAGATAAACAATTCGGCCACCAACCAGAATATCAGTGGTGTAATACGGCAGTCTCCCTAACTTGGAACTCACTTCAAGATTCTTCTTCCAAGTTTTCTTTTACTGCGAACAATCTATACAAAACCAAATCGGCTCCAATGGGAAATTTATCTAAAAATAGCACATCAACATTTGCCCAACCTGTAAGAAAATCTAGAACAGTTCAAAATGTTGCGAAAAGGACCGACAAAGAAATAAACCATCTGAACGAGAACGAACGCAAAGTTTTAGAACTAAACTCCAGATTGGAGGCCGAAATACAGAAACGCAAAGAAATTGAAAAGCGTAATGAAGTGTTGGAACATACGTTGGAGGAAATTCAAAGCGTCACGAAGACTGATGAAAAATCCTCTACTAAAACTACTTTAAAAACAATAATAAGCTCAATCGGGATAAAGGCAAAAGAAAGCTGTCCTACAGCGGGCGAGGTGAAGAAAAAAACCAAACAATTGAAATGTAAGACGGCCAATTCCACAAAGAACGGGTACTGCAATAAGAACAATCAAGAATGCGTTGGAAAAGTAAATGGGTATAAGAATGGAGTAACTTGTAACGGTATTGTAAATATACATAAAAACGGTTATTCCTCTAAGGTAGTGAACAATGCTTATAAGATATTAGAAACTTTAGTAAATAGTGGGAGCAAAGTTGAGGATGATAGAGATGATCAAAATTTGCTGAGCTACTTCTTGAACGATGCGGATTCCCGTAGAACCTACACATGCGAAAAGATGGATGTGTCTAACAATGTCTCAGATAGCCAGGTGTCTTTAATTAACTACATGGAAGAATTAAAGCTTGCTAATAGCGCTATCTCGAGTACAAACCGAAATGCGACGTGTAATTCCAAATATTTTATTAAAGAAAATCAGAAAAGATAATTTGTGTAAGGTATTAATTTTACGAATTTATTCTGTAAGTTACAGATAAGATCCGGAAAAATCTAAAAGTTATATCGTACTATATATCGTTTCCCAATTCAGTATAGTTGTACAACTTTTATAAACCTAGTTGTTAGTGTCAGACGATGTTATTATAGCTATTTGTCTTTGGTTTATGTAACGACAGCAATATATCAATTTATGCCGGAGCTGACCATCAGACACATGCAATTTGTTGTAATAGAATAAATCCATATAACTGTGTACTAAATTGAATTTGTAATATATCATAAACCACCTGCAGTTATTTTACTCTTCGTCCAGCAAAAATATATTAAATTATTATTAATTCACAACAATTAATTATCCTTAAATTAACTTCCAGTTTGCCGCTGGTTCCAATGGTTTTAAATTAACAGGTGTGTGCATGTACCTAATTAAACTCTAAATTGAATTTTATTTTTACCTCTGCTGTATCATATATCTAAATTTAAAAAAAAAGATAAAATCTCAGGAGATATGGAAATATATTTCATGCTCTAAAATATGTTTGGATTTGGAGTATTTGTCTACACTATTGAGTGTTGTAAACATTATCATTATAATATACGTAATTTGTTAATTTATTGTTAAAAAAATTAACGTTGTCACATAGTTGTTATTTAAATGAAAAATTATACAGAAAAATTACTTAAACTTTGTGTACAAATGGCATAACAATCACAGTGGTGTAGATGGCGCTGTCATTCCAAAATCTATGGCAGGAAGAAATTACGCTGAGATTTTGTTTTAATTTCTATTTCATTAGAAGGTTGTATTTTGTTACGTCCTTCTTCAAATTAGCTGTACGTGATTGCACTTGCAAATTATTTGACGTTATATAAATTGACATTTTGTCAACTAATTAAATATTACTTAGTCAGTATCTGTAAATATTTTTATTTTGCACTATAGCCGCATTTTAAATTTTACAGTATGATACTTATTACAAAATATTAATATTTTTTATTCATAAGTAAATCTGAAATTTAGTGTCATTTTAAGAAAGAGAAGTGAATTAAGTATAGGAATGTTTGAATATCAAGAATATGTAAATATTTATATCAAATATAATTTATTACCGAATTATTACGCCTGAAAGAAGTTTAAAATTTCAAATATATTATTATACTTAAATACAGATTAGATTTTTTCCGTGAGCTTAAATTAATGTCGAAAATTTTTCCTCTTTCATGAATAAATTTAGAAAACCATTAATTAATTTTCAAAATATTCATGGAAGTACTAGAGTTATTATAAGTGAAAATGTGCCTTTTTACTGTTTTATGACGTTCCGTTTTGTCAAATTATTTTGTTTTTGTTTTCTGTGAACATATGAAGAATCTTAGCATATCTTCTTTGCTACCTGTGTCCTGTTAGAAGTGATTACAGGACTCTAGTGGCTTAACTAAGTCACAGGATCAGATATATCATACATCTAACGGGGCTTATCATATGTTTATCATGCAATGGCTGCTCCTTTTAGGTCCTGAATAATTAAACGTTTACACGGGTTATTCGCTTAACAGAACTAATCAGAACAGTTGTAGTTTCTATCAGTTTCCTTCCATCCGATCTAAAATGTGTTGTATACGAACATCAAAAAATAATATTAGGTATAGCATTCAGAAGAATACATTCCAGGTTTGACGTGATGACGAATGAGATTTACTTTATTGATAGAAATCGTAAACGTCAGTGATGCTGAACGTTGGCATGGATAGCAAAGTAGCAACTATATAAGAAAGCCACATTTGGTAAGGTATACGTCCAGGTTAAAAAACGCATGAAGGAGATCGCAGCCAGTTGATAAAATGTTATATTTTAATGTACGGAGTGTCCTAGAGAGAGTTTAACATTGCTCGATTACATAGTTCTGGACTAAATCTTTTAAATCCAGTCATTCTCATACCTTGGGAAATAAACCTGATTTATTTATATCTTACTTTATTTGATAAATTGGTATTTAGACTAATTAATAGCCTGCTGAAGTATGAACCCAATTAATGTGATACCACACAACAATTGTTTTACTAAACTAACTTCAAACACAAAATTGTAATTAAAAAAAAATCATTCAATATTTGTAGATAACTTCTTAAGAAAACCAAATATTTACATAAAATTTGTAAAGCGGGGGTTTTTGCGGGCGAAAAATTCAAATTTGTTTATAATTTTGACGTCACTAGTAGTGGGCGCCACTTGTGGCACACCATGTTTCTTTTAAATGGCAGAACTTTTTTGCAGCTTAGTGTATCCATCGGACTATTAAAACAGTCGATTCTTCTACCTGTTTTATTTGAAAAAGGTATACCTTGCTGAAGTCAGTAGGAGTAACCATTTTTGATATAATCCTATTTGAAATGCTCAGCGCACCGAGTAAAAACTGTTTTGGTTTCAAGTAAGCGCCTCCTTTTCTGCTGAAAATACAGCAAAATATTACTCGAAAAAGTTGTTTAGAATGGTAAATTATGAAGACGTGCAAAATTTCAAGAAGATCAACGAGTACGCGGTGTAGAACTAACTACATCTATCGGCCGTTCGCTACTCCATGCCGGACTGAAAATGTCACAGGCACGAAGCGTTCTACATGCAGTAGACACCATTGAAAGCTGTCGACCTTTATCGCGGTTGGCGAGAAACGATATTTTGCAAACACGGAATTCCAGGAAACAACTACTCTGCGGGCTAATGCCCCGACCAGCATTGAATTACACCTGGAAAACCTATAGCAACAGCTAGAGTCAGATGTAGTTAGTTCTACACCGCGTACTCATGGTCCCTTCTGTCGGGTTAGACAGACGAAAGCAGCTAGGATTATTCGTCGGATACCTCACCTATGGCATACTGATGAGAGCTAATAAGCTCTGTCTAATTTTTGCTACTTCATTTAAAAACACCCTGTATTTACTTACCTTTAAAGTGAAGTTGAACTCTGTTTTTAATACTTTGATATCATTTTCATGACGTTTTGTAGCAATTGCGTCGTAAACAAAATTTATTATATTCCAATTTTCTATAAAAACAATACCGAGATATAAGTTTTTGCCTAAGACCCGGATGTTATTAATGCCAGGCCATAAATTTCGCATGCCATGAATCTCAAGATTAAGCGTCCATACTTTGTATAGGTTTATTAAGGCAGAAATAGATGCCGAGATACACATATCATTATTTATAGTCCTTGGGAAATTGTGCCACGTGGATCTCGAAAAAATAAATTAAACTGGCTCTACATGGAATAAAGCCTGGCTGTAAATCAAAATATGCAATTGATGGGCTCATATGTTTTTTACACAAGGACCTCCAAGCAATAAGGAAGTCTCAAGTGTCCAACTTCTATTTATATGCAGATCCGGCCGCATTCTGATTCGAGACATCTCAAAGTAAGACGCAAGATTTATTAATTTGCATATTCGTCTGTTGAGCTTCAAGTTGTTTGAAGTCTGCAGCGACGCTCTCTAAATTATTCATAACATTGTCACCCTATGTATGTAAAGTATAACTATCCTTTCCTCTAATCGGTTTTCCGGATTCTGATGACTAATTACCAATTCAATACGCCTCACTCATATAAGTAGTTTCCAAGGAGATACGCGGGTTGACTTGGAAATCAGTCGCGGGTTTGGAAGAAAATCATTTTTTACTCCAATTTCCAATCGAGCCACTGAATAGTAATATCGTTTTACTTTGAAGACACGCTTATCTTTAGAGGGAAGACTGTTAATAGACTCATAAGTAAAACAAACATTTTTAATGATTGTGTAATGAACTAAGGTTTTAAGGGACAGGTTGATAATTTTAAAACAATATGCCGAAAAGTATAATATGTCAAATAAAGATATAAGAGAAAATATAATAAATAGAAATGTAATTGAGAAGTTCAGAAAAGCTGTATCTGAAAAAATGAAAAATAGAATTATCATATAAGTTTTAGACTTCTAATCTATATCTATGTATAATAATACACTAAAGATTTTAAACATCAATCAAATGTATATGTATTAATTCAGTAACCAAGTATATTTGGTATAAATGTTTAAATGCGATTCACATCCAAGCATTCTTATACTTAACACTTTTCTTTCTCAAAATGATACTAACTTTGAGATTTAAAGAACCATATTTTGTTAAAAGATGAACAAAATATTATTAATTATAGAATAAGTGATTCTGCCTAAAATTATAGGTTTATAGCAACGTGTTGTGTTTCAATTTTAAGTTAAATCTTGCGAAAAACCCTCGGAAATCTTTCGAAAATTGCAGGCGGTGTATGGAGACGAGTGCATGGTATGTCGATAACAAGCGTGTTTGAATGGGCAGAACGGTTCAAGGAGGGGCGTGAAACGGTAGAAGACGATCCACGTAAAGGAGCTCCCGTCACCTCTCTTACTGACGCCAATGTTGACCGTTCGCTTGAACTGATCACGTCTGGCCGGCGCTTAAGCATTCGTGCGTTGTCTGACGAGTTAAACGTCAACAAAACCGTTCGCAAGACGTTACACGAAAATTTGAATATGCAAAGATGGTGCCAAAAGCTCGTGAACAGAAGGACATGCGAAAATCGATCTGCGAGGATTTGTTGTCCCGCATTTGGAGATACGGTAGAGACTGGATGAGTCGGGTAGTCACTGAAGATGAGACCTGGATATTTGAGTATGACCCCGAGACCCGTAAACAAAGTCAACAGTGGGTGGAAAAGTGTGGAGAGCGGCCAACGAAAGCGAGGATGTCCAAGTTACGACTGAAGGCAATGTTGATCGTTTGTTCGGCATATCCACGGCATCATTCATCGTGAATATGTTCCTGCCGGCCAGACAGTGACTGGACAGTTCTATGTTGGCGTCCTGGAACGGCTGCTGACCCGTGTTTTTCGTGGGCGTTCTGAACTCGGCTGGATCTTGGACCACGACAACGCGCCAGCCCATTCCTCGTTCATTGTGCAAGAGTTTTTGGCAAAAAAAAAGCATTCCAACGTCATGATATTAATACTTGACGAACAACATGAGGGTTGTCAACTTTGTAAAACTACATGGTAAAATTGACTTTATTATGGATTTAAGAGGTGGTAAGTGTTTTGTAGTTGTTGTGCATGATTATGCTAAATAATTGTACAAAGTAGAATCTTGAGTGGACTAATACATATTAGCACAACATTAAACAAACAATTTTCCCTGAAGAGTTTGGAAACTATTTGAAAGTGTAATTATCCAGTCATATTTTAGTAACATGAATTAAGACGTCTCCAAAACCACTACTTAGAAGAAGTAGTTGAAAATACATAGCAGTAACTGTAACAGTCTCAGTTAGTGTTACTTGGGTGCTAGTTTGGTTGCATATCGATCACATTTTATTTCATGATATACATTTTAGAGGAATTAAAAAGCAGAATATCTGCCGCACTCATTTCATCTGCTGTAAGATGATTGTTTCAATTTGGTAAATGTGTTCTATGACGAGTTGGTTGATGGCTAGCTATTTGGTGTAGAACCAGAACCATCAAACAAGACACACACACACGAGTTGGTTGAGAATTTATCAAGACATAACCTTATACATTACTAATTATTATTATGTTATGAAACATCTAGCATGTACAATTGGAAATAGCTAAAAGAGTGTTAGAGATCAATTAGTTATGAGTTTTATTAACAGTTCATTTTAAATAAGTCATGGATTTTGCAGCGACTAGACTTGTTTGACATACAAAACTGTAACCCAGTATCAAATATTTATAAATGTTGTTCTAAGTGTGGATAACTTTTAAGAAAATTCTTCATATTGGAATTTTAGTACGGCATGGTGTATATGAGGGTAGCAATAAAAGTTTCGCTTATTATCTTTCAACTCAGGCAGGTACACACCCAGAAGAGGGGTTTCGATTAAATAAGTTATTAGCAAAAAAGCAAGTAGAGTGAAATTTATACGTTGGCTTGGGATCAAGGTAATATTTGCTCTGTTTTATTACAAAGTAATAAAAAGTGTTTAATTTTTCACCCTCCAATTTGCGGGGTCGACGTTGGAGTAAGTTTTCCGTTAGCTCTCGGGTAATATGTATTTTTATTGACTGTAAATAAGTTTTCCCATGTTTAAGTTCATAGACGTAGCTAAGCCATCCCGGGGTTGGCCTTTATGTCACGTGTGCCCCGCAATAAATAACTCATGTCGGTTTACTGCCGGGAAGGAGCTTTAGACCGGCCAAATAAAAATAATGCAATAGCCATGTCAGGAGTTAAACGTACAGTCGCGCCTATTACACACTCTCGGACGTGCTTCTTATGTTCTTTTTATGTTTTCGGCTCTCAAGTAAAATTCACTTATAATAGGTCTGTCAACAAATTACTCTGGAAAGAAATAACCCACGTTCCGACCACTCATGGGATTTTCCCGCGCCTAAAGGGGATTAGGCGGCGTCGGAAATGCCTAGCGTAAAAAACCAAATTAAATGTAATATTCTTTTATTTTCAGCTCCTCGCTATTCGTTTAGACTTTCTCCACCACCCAAAGATATCTTACTGTCACTTCTCACTCTCTATTTCACGTTTAAAGTTTCCCTCCCACCGGCAAACTTCTCCTTGCCTACCAACACAACGTAGCTGCCTGCTTGCCGGCGATTCTACTACTCCGATTTGTAAGACGCGTGTAGTGCAACGCGAGGAAAATTTGAAACCAAATCGTGGAAGAGATGAGGTCCACAACGTCCACGGCGTATGGCAGCAGTGTGGCATATCATACATGAGACTCAATTATATCCGTACCATATACAGCGTGTCCAAGCATTAATACCAAGGGATTAGACGAGGAGGACCGCTATCATGGCCGCCATGATCTCTAACTTCAAATCATTTGAATTCCTTTTTGTGGGGATGTTTAAAAAATTAAATGTACCGCACCCAAATGGATTCCTACATACTATTAATGATTTACGCAAACGTGTCATAAATCCTGTCAAGTCGCGTTTAAAGTTTCCCTCCTACCGACCAATTTCGTCTTGCCTACCAGCACAATATCGATGCATGCTTTCCGGCAATTCCACTACTCGAACTTGTAAGCCTCAGAATAATATATTTGATGGCCTCACTTTAAAAAAATACTTGTTGAAGGTTATAAAATAGAAACTTTATAATTTTCTATAATCGTTGAGCCGATGTTAGCGGATTAATTTAAATAAAAATTAAAACTTGAATTCGAGAACATACATATGACTTCATTGATAGTATTTGTAGGAGATTTGATTTATATTAGCTTAAAATACCTTTCTAATACAGTAACATGTTACAAAAGATAATAATAAAAAATATATGGGTATATTGTGGGTGTAATTCAACGCTGGTTGGGGCTTTTGTCCACAGAGTAGTTAGTTTCACACAATATTATTAATACCTAAAAATATATAAAATTACTAATAATACTTTTGCCGATGTTAGCGAATGAGATTTGCTAATTAAACAAAATAATAGAATATGTGTAGTTACAAATGATCGATATTTACGTTGGGGTTTTAAAGAACTTGGAGTCCTCGAGACATTTTGGATTTGTTTCTCATTCATTGAGTCGAATAAAATAGTTGCAAAGCAAGTAGATATATTATTTTAATACATATTATTTATATTTCAAAGACGTTAAGTAGGCAGTTACAACGTAAAAAATGATGGTTACAATACGAAATAGTAAAGAATAATAACTAGAGAGGAAATTGATACTTTTCTGAGAGATGCCTCCAAAGATCAAGAGAAGTTGTCATTTATATAGTAAAATGTACCTACATTATCTTTTAAATTAGGTGGAATTGATTTTTGACATTATGTGGAACTGAAGTTACAAAAAGTAGTCCTGCAGAACAAGGACAGAACGAATTGTAAGTACGTGACACAAAATGATCAAAATAAGTATCTTCCACGACATCAAACTTTTACACTTTTAATTAATTATACTTAGTTTAATTAGTTATAAATTAATTCCGTAAGTAGAAGGACACATATAATTTATAATTAACATAAAATTCCGAAAACGTATGTTTCTTTAGATTTAGAATATCTTGTCGAAACTATAAATAAGGAGGGTATGTTTATTGCACAGAAATTCCACTGAACTTCCTCAGAATGTTTAAACTTCCAAAAGGTCACCAGGGAAAAAAGTTTGAGAACCGATAGAATATATCATTTCATCCATTACAAAAAAATCTTTTCGGCGTATTGTAGTATTAAAATACATCCAATGTAGCAAGGGAGTGAGAGAGGTAGCGCGAGGGGGATGATATGAATTACATTAGGGATGATATATGCCGAAACTTAATAAGCGATAGCTATAAGATTACGAACTTCTGAAGATATGCTAGTTTTATTCAAATGCAAGTTACGCTTCATTGCTATGGGTTGCCCTTTTCCTTTTAAGGGCAGTTTTCGTAGGGCAACAAACAAGAAAAGCAGATAACGCGAATAAATATTGATGGATATTTTTGCAAGTCTGCAAAGTTGGAACACTGCAGGAATACCAATAGAACTTATTCAATTCAGTTAAAACAATTTCATTCGGCAATGTTTTAAAATGTGGCAAATAACAAAACTTAAATTTAAGTATGTTTTTCATAAATTTCAAATATACAAGATTATTAGGACGATTTTGATAAGGGTAAATAATTAAAGTGTTTTTTTTTTAATATTTTGCTTTTTATTTAATACAATATAACTTGTTGCAAATATATACAATTGGATTATATCTACTTTATTTTCAAGACAGAGTAAGTCAGATTATTTGATTCATTTTATTCGTATTTGATCCGATAAATTTGAAGAAATAATTCAATATGACAACAATTTAAAACGAAGTGAGGATAATAGTCACAAGAACAAGCTCCTTATATGCAAACTAAATCATAATACATATTTCTCAGCCGGAACTTTTCCTTTTGTTTACTGAATGCCTCATAAATTTTCCTGGTTACCAGAAACCGTAAGGATAAAGGCAAGGAGGCTTGCGTTCCCCAAGTTGAAATAGTTGGTCTGTAAGAATCGCGGCCTATTATATTCGCTAAGGGAGTCAGGTGCAGATAAATTAAAAACAATGACTATTGGAGGCCCCGCCATTTCTCAACGTAGTATAATAAATAAAATATTTTTAAAGAGCCATTTTTGTTGACCACTTATTTTAGAAGAAAGAAGATAATGACTTTAATATACATGCTGGCATTACTTTCAAGTATTGTAATTAATTAAGGTGCCACGCACAGGGTTATTCAGAAATACTAAGAAACAATGCTACAAATTCCCCTCGCAACAGTCATCTTAGATCTCCTATGTAACGCATATCGTCTTCATCAATTTCATATTATGGTATTTCTGAACATGGACATTCGTTCGTCAAAACCACCATTTTTTAATATAGAAAGCCGTTTTGGTGCTGTGTTTTCCTTAACAACATTCTCTGTATAAGTGGCACAAATAGTTTTTAAATCTGATGCTTTAACTTTTTTGTTAAGCTCAAGTAAAACAAATCAGAAATGTTCCTTTTGCTTATGATATAATATGATATGATATGATATATGATATGATATAATATGATATGATATATAATATGATATGCATGCTATAATTCTGTTAACAAATGATTTGAAAACAGAAATCACTGGTAAAGTGCTGTGTGGTTACAGTGGTAGCATTTTCCCTTATAACTTGGTCATGTCAAGCGAGATCTATTTAACATGCTTAAAACTGTTGCTCTATATAAAAAAACTTCGAATTTGATTAGATTCAGGGCAACAGGGTCCACATCAAGAACACCAAAACATTACGATTCAGGAAAGTAATTTAAAAGTAATGGAGGGTGTAATAGAACATTCGATAGCCAAATCCGATTAATATGTTGATTGAAACTAATGATTGTATCTTCATTGTCAGTCGTCGTGCACCACTCGGTGCTGCCCTCGTGCGACTTTATCGCATTATTGGAACGTGACTTGAAAAAGCTGCAGTGCTCACTACAAGCCGGTTCGATCCCCTTCTCTAATGCGAATTCAATTTCTGTATCATGTGAAAACTTTTAAGTTACTTATGTTTTTTAAAGGAACAACAATTTGTACTTGTCAAGAAGCCTTGTGTCATGTAAATGGTGTAGCTTTAACGTATACAGAATTAGCAAGGGTATAAAAATATTTTTTTTAGGGGGGTTATAAAAAATATTTGCGTGTATAGTCATTCTAATCAATTATTTTACTTTACTAGGGAACATATATATTTAGGATGTCTTATTTATTAAAAGTGATTTATATTTTACTGATTTATGTTCAAATAGAATAAGTTTTCTTCATTTATTCTGTTTGGTGTAAAATAGATAACAAATAAGGCTCTAGCTTTACGATCCAAAGAGCAGAATGTCTGCATGACCTATTTCATATGAAAACTGGCCTTTAAAAATTGTATTTCATATATTAATAATAATAATTACACTTGGAAAACCTATAGTTAAAGTCACTCGTCAGTAGTCTACAAAACATATACCCATTTCGAGCTTATTAGATCTCATCAGTATGCCATATGTGAGATATCTGACGAATAACTCTAGCTGTTTAAGTCTGTCTAACCAGACACCATGAGGACCCGGTGTATACAAGGTACATCTAGCGGCCATTTGCTACTCCTTGCCGGACTGACAAGCCACAGACACGAAGCGTTCTACATCGCAGTAGAAAGAATTGAAAGATAGCGACCTCTATCGTGATTCTGCGATAACGATATGTTGCAAACACGGAATTAGAATTATATTATCTGTAGTTATTTATTTGTGGCATTTTTCATTTAATTCGGCGTTCCAACTGCTGAAATATAAAAAATATATTAGCAAATTATGTATTAATATTATTTTATTACTTACCGTAGCAGGAATACTCAAACAAAAAAAATCGATTAAAATTGGCTTAAATCTTTTTATAATACAGTAAAAAAAATGATATTAATAATTTTTATTGTGTTCATAATAATAATATAATATTATTACCGATTTATTTTGATTAGATATTTATAATTTTTAAGATAAGTCATTTTTTACTACTACTACTTTACTAATACTATAAAGTATTAGCAAATTTAAAATCGGAAGACATCAATATCTTACCGTAGAAGTGTGTAAATAGGTATAAAGGACAACTACATTGAAAAGAGTAGGTATTTCTATTGGATGTCACTTGTGACACCGTTCGTAAGGGAAGATAAACTTTAATAGAATTCATATCTACAATAATATCATATTGAAAGACTTTCCTGAGATTTATGAAATTTCTCCTCTGTCATTGTGATTTTCCACATAATCTAGGTTTCAATTGATTTTATATATATTTCATATATCTTTTGAAATACCGGAGTATCCAGAGTATTCTTGAGAAACACGATTTATTATTTTATTGTCAATGTACCTTGTGACTACAAAAATTAAATAAAATAAATAAATCTTGTAATATTTATTCATATAATATACACAGGTTTTTTAAAAAAGGTGGTGTTGGAACATTTAATCTCCTACAGTCATATATTTTTTCACAAAACAATTAATTAAAAAAAATGCTGTTTTATTTGTAACACTGCATCATTATTTTTTAATTAGATATACATAGAATGTACAAAATGGCAAAATAAAGGGTGTTTTTTAAGAGGTTTGTTTTTCCATTTGGCAACACTGCTTCTACCGGCTGTCAGTTTGACAGGCGACGGCTGATTTGTGTTCAGTATGTTTTGCCATTTCATCATGAATAGACTTACGCCAGAACAACGCTTGCAAATTGTGCAAATTTATTTTGAAAATCGTGGTTCAGTTCGCGAAACTTATCGAGCGCTACGTCGATTTTACGGTCGACATAACCGTCCATCTGAGCAAGTTATTCGAATAACCATGGAGCGTTTTCGCACCACATTTAATTGATAATGCGCATCCCCAAAGACGTCGTACAGTGCGCACCGAAGAAGTTGTTGCTGCTGTGGAGCGTAGTGTTCAAGACGATCCCAATGAGTCTATTCGCCATCGCGCACAACAATTGGAGCTGTGTCTATCCACCTTATGGAAGATCTTGCGAAAAGATCTTGGTCTACGAGCTTACAAGATCCAACTTATGCAAGAGCTGAAGCCGCGTGACCGTCATGTGCGTCGTACGTTCGGTGAATGGGCCGAAAACCAGATTGTTTTTGATCCTTATTTCACCCAAAAAATCTTGTTTACCGATGAGGCTCATTTTTGGCTTAATGGCTGCGTAAATAAGCAAAATTGCCGGATTTGGAGTGACGAACATCCAGGAGACTTTATTCAGACGCCGTTACATCCAGAAAAACTCACTGTGTGTTGTGCTTTATGGGCTGGTGGAATCATTGGCCCATATTTCTTCAAAGATGATGCAGGCCAGAATGTTACAGTGAATGGAGAACGCTATAGATCCATGATTAGGATTTTTTTTGTTCCCCAATTGGATGGCATTAATGTGGAAACTCTTTGGTTCCAACAAGACGGCGCGACACCATCAATTTATTGCGGGACACATTCGATGACCGCATAATTTCGCGTAATGGACCTGTGAAATGGCCTCCACGGTCCTGTGATATCACGCATCTGGATTATTTTTTGTGAGGATATGTGAAGTCGCTAGTCTACGCTGATAAACCAGCGACGTTGGATCATTTGGAAGCCAACATTCGCCGCGTTATTACCGATATACGGCTCCTGCTGATTGAAAAAGTGGTCGAGAATTGGACTTCCCGATTGGGCTTCATTCGAGCCAGCCTCGGCGCCCATATGCCCGAAGTCATATTTAAGCACTAATGGCATTAAATTATCTATCCAAAGCCAATACCATGGCCATTACCATGATTTTGATATGTTTTATTTAATTTTAAAGTTCTATACCTCTAAAAAAAAACACCCTTTATATATCTTGAAAAAGAAAGAAAAGTTTTCAACAGTTACTTATACAAATGTAGTATTGATGTAGGTAAATAGAAAACAAATATATGCATGCACATTACATTATATTTTTCTAACCAATTCACAATTCTCGACGTGACAATTTCTTCAAATATTTTTGCAATTTTACCAATCGACCAAATAGGTGTATAGTTTGTTATTTCTCGTCTCCACCATTTTTAAATATAGGTTTTCTTATTATACCTACTGCGGTTGGACATCCAATTTCTAGAAACGATTTGTTAATAATAAAGGTAAATGATATACCTAGTGCAACAACATCAGATAATTTTTTTAAAACTTGTTAGGTAAGTTAAGCCGTCTATGCCGGGAGATTTGAAATTCTCTAATTGGTCTATGAACTTCTTTATTTCATATGAGTTTGTGCGACAGACATATGGGATTGGAATGAAAATGAGTCTCATATTTTTAGGTATCAAAATAATAATTTAAAGAGAAAGTTGAAATGTACTGAAACAAAAAGTTTTTATTAATTCATGATATATACTTACGTGGACTATTTAATATGCCCACAAAATATAGAAAAGTGTTTGAAAACGTAGAAAAGACCAGTACTTTTACATTAAAGGAATGAGGATTACAGTCCAGTCTTCCGCCGTTGGAACATCAAAGCCTAGCTAAAGGGATTATAAGTTTATGGTTTGAAAATCCAACCGCGAAATTATTTGTACTTTATGGCCCTGTTAACAACCCGAAGGTATTTTTCTATCACATAAATCTGTTACTACTTTCACATTAAATTATTATCTTTATCGCTTAGATATATGAAGCCGTAAAAGGGAAGTACTGCTTTGCGAAATTAATTTACAAATGTGTAATATTATCCCTCATTTAACGCAACCAACATAAATAGGAAATTTTATTTTACAAAGTTATATACGACGCCTGATATTATTGCCCTTTTTATCAAAATAATAACATATTTTAGCAAATTATTTTTCTCTTCGCTACACTGAAGATCCTAACAATTTTGGTCCAATGCTTCAGCAATAATGCTTCTTTAAATCATAAACAACAGCTCAAGTCGATAAAGGAAAGCTTATTTTGCTGGAGGTGGTGGTTTGCCAACAATAGTTTTAAAGAAATGCCGTTACTGTCGATTGGATGTAGTAACTTAGTTGATCAATTTTTATGTATCAGCTAAAATCTTTCAAGTTTTTGAATCACACATTTCAAGCGAAACTTGAATCAACTAACAGTTAACATAAAATGATTTGAATGAATTTATTGATTAAATAACAGAAAAATGACTATGCAATGGGATATACAGCAGGATTAAATAACAGAAAAATGACTACGCAATGGGATAAACAGCATAAAAACATCGTTTTTGATAAAAATTAGATCCTATGGAGTCATGGTCATTATACAGTTCTATAAATGTTACCAGAGCTCTCCCTGACCATTTTAATGTCCTATGTCTGGTAAAATTAATAAGCAAACTATAACCACCATAATTGGATGATTTAAGTCGGCTGACAAATGTTCACATGCTTCAAACGCGTTTTAACTCATCTCATAACCATTGATGATTCACAACTTGAATATAAAGTTTGAATGGGTCATTGTTTTGTGGGATCAATTTGACCGGCAGAAATTGAAGTACTTATATGTTCTCACAGCAATTTTGAATTATGAAATCGTCCGGTTTATTATTTTCATGATATTATTATTGTTATTGTTATGGTCATTCTTATTTTATTAAAACAGTAAATTACTATCACCATTATGAATGGTGTGAACGTAGAAATATCTAATATAATTTCAACATATAGCTTTCGCCCCAGGGTTGCTGAAATATTCGGAATTCTTTTAAAAGAGGGCCCTCCCTTCATGGAAAATAAATCAATTTTATGTCCTTTATAGTTTGAGTTTTAGAAAAGCTTTTTTTCATTATTAAAGGTCTTCTAATATGCCTCGTGATGCCTTCCCACATTTAAGAATTCTCACTTTATGTGCTCTTTACATCTTTGAAATAGCAATTTATGTTAGAAACAACGAAAATCTTTTTTCTCAAAATAAGGAGATACATGGATAAAACACGAAACAATAATAACATACATCTCTCCTCTCAGCAGGCTAAATATTACATATAAAGCGCCTAGCAGAATTGGTGCCAAAATATATAACCACCTCCCACTAGCGGTGAGGAGTGTTGAGGATGAGAGGGCATTTAAAAGATGCCTGAAACTGTATTTGGTTAACAAATGCCCATACAACTTAAATGAATACTTTTCTTTAAAAAATAATAAATAAAAAACACGACTTTGTTATATAACTGTGTTTATGTTGTGTCTCTTTTTTTATATATTTCATTTGTTATGTAGTGTAACTGTAAGCCCTACATTGTAGCAGAATTGTTTTGTATTATACAAGTTCTGATATGATTTTTTTTCTTATACAATTGTTCTTTGTCCAAGAGAAATAAATATATTTGATTTGATTTGATTTGATCTTCTAATAACTGGTTTGAGTTCACAAACACTTGCCATACTTTGATTTATAACAAATAAAAGAGTGCAATACAAATAACTAACTACGAAGTTACATTGATAAATAAATTTATTGTGGTAATATGGAGCAGATAAGTTGGAGTAAGTTAAAGTAGAATAAACACACACCAGACTATATATAATGCAATAGTTATTTACAATATAAGTGTAAAGAGTTATATTACAACGCGAGATGTTAAAGTGAATGATAACTCATCTAGTGTAGTAATATGAATACAACAAAAATATTGTACAAAATTTTATGTTTGCATTTATTAAACGAAAAAATATATATTTGGCAAAAAGTGTGTTTTCTATGAACATAACAAAGTACCTGCTTAAATACAATTTAAGTTCTGTAGAATACATGTCGCTAATCTAAAATTCAAATTATTATACTTTTTGAGGTAACATTGGCATCTGATATATATTGAAGCTTTATAAAACACATATTATAGAAGATATAAAAAAAGAAACTTGGTAGAAACCCTTATTTCAGACTGAGAGAATCTTATTGCAGGCAAATATAAACTTTAGTTGGAGTAAACTCAGAGAATTTCGATTATTTAGTTACTGAATTACTGACTCACCACAAACATTGATTGAAAGCAAAAGTTGTCGGGAATAGTTCGCACACTTTGCTAGTCAGTGTGATGATTTTAACTAGTTGTTAGATAATTAACAATAAGTTAAGCTGCGTACACACTTGTAATCGAATCACGCATTTTTTAAGACCTTAAATCCACTCATACTTTAATATACTATTTTAATTTTTTTTATGATTTTTAATTTACTTCTCCCTAACATCTGAGTTCTCCAGCAATAGTTTTTTTTTAAATAGTCACTGCATTATGAAATAACATTCACAATAAATAACAACACCACGCAAAAATTCACGAAACAACGACACAGTTTCAAAAAAGTGATGAAAAATCGTAGCAAAACCAACAAACAGAAAAACGCAAAATGTCAAAAGAAATGTTTGCTTTCAACGCCATACTGAATCAGATCGAGGTTATAGGTTTGTTCCTGCAGCAGTTGGAAACAGTATGAAGTTATTAGAAGTGTCCATCCAAATAAACAACTAAATCTTTATTTATTTCCAAATTAATTTCTATTCTTATGCTGGCTGATCGATTTATACGGGGCGATTCATTAATAATGGTACATAGTTTAAGGGCAGATTGTTAACGTCAAAATAAAGCGATTGATGTATAACTAGCACCCCCTATTCGTGACCTCAACACTGTAACATATTCGTAATTGCCGCCTCAAAATACATAAGACTACAAATTTTCAAAACAATCCCATACGTTCTTAAAATATAGCAAAAAATCCGAAACATTTATAGAATGAAAAATTCGCAACACTTAGCAACAATTGAATAAGGCATATTCTCAATCGTTTTATTTTGACGTTAACAATCTGCGGTTTCAAAAGAAGAGGATTAATTAAATATGCCCAGGGATAATGATCTGACATTCACTTGTTCTCAACTTAACTGGTCGAATATTTCTGACAGTTTCAAACCGTCTCCAAGAGCTGCAAGAGCAAACCTTATGTTACGGTATGTTACCAGCGCGCGGCTTTATAATTAGAAAGAGGCAAATCTTTTATTCAGCCGCATTTTGAATAATGAGCTAAAAACATTTAGATTTAAAAACGCGAGCACGTTGACGATTCCATTAACCTAAATTGCAAGTGTTTGCGGGAGTGGTTAAAATTAAAAGCGTTTCTCATCGAAAACGAGGAGCTGAATATATAATGATCCGGTAACACTACTTTTAGTTAAAAAATCTAATTCTTTATTTCAAACAACTTCAATTAAAATTGAAAAAGGGGCTGCGGCCGTGAATAAAAGAACGAGGCTTGCGGGAGCACAAAGTGAGATCGGAATTGTCATACCCTCAAAATATGCGAGCCACTTCGGAAAAAACGTCAAGAACATCCATTACTGAATGCTAATTTCTCATCAATTTACGCCCTTTCATTTTCGTTTGCCTTTTTAATATGAGAGGGGTTTACGCTGTTTTGAATACTAATGACACTTGGAGCGAGATTATCGATATCAATACATTCAATACTTTGAACCCGAAAAGCCCCACCGTTGGTGTGTTTTGCACAAATCGGTCATTACTCTGTTTATTACACCATTATTTTGATCATATTACTGCATAATTATGATTATTACTAGAAATATCACTATCACCAAACTATAAAATCTTCGGTAATATAAATTTATTGATGGCAACGTTTCAGTTACAAAGATGTAGCCTTTAAGGCGGGGATTTTGTAAAAAAGGAATTGCACAGCCTGAGTGAGCGAAACGACGAATCAATCAGACCTATGAGACAGTATACAATCCGTATAGGCCCGAACCGCACGGCTCTCTGAAATTTATCGTGCATTTTGACGTACATAAAAATGGAAGCCGTGATATATGTTATGATTTTACTCGAGGACACAAAATGTAAAATTACCAATAAATATTAATCTGAAAGTGAAACACAAGTTGTCCTATATGTCCTGGCTAGTGAGTGAAATAATTTGGTGGCTGTGGTTGTGGTGACATATTGTCGTAGTAACTGTGTGGCTAAAATTGAGGTATTTTAACATTTATTTTAATTATTCTTGTGATTTTATGAGCAATGGAAATTATAGCACGCACTAGCGGGAACCTTTGTGAATACGTTGATATATAATAATAACCAATTATTTCAATTTTCTTGGAGTTCTGTGTCCTCACTTAGGCAAATAATGTGGTTTATGCACGACGGAGCTTCCCTTTTAGTGCACTCAAGAAGCAGGTCAACTTTGGCCACCCAGATCGCCCAATATGAACCCTATTGATATTTTTTGTTTAGGGACATCTCAATACATTAGTTTACAAGGTTCACATTGATCTGACGAGCAGTTATGATAACAACTTATAGCTGGTTGTGATGTGATAAGAGCTAGGCCTGGAATTTTTGCACGTTTTCGAGCTGCAATATGAAGAAGATCTGAAACATGTATTTTGACTGTAGGTGGCTGTTTGTTGTAATAAATAAATCATAGTAAAGTAATTCCATTGTTAATTAATTATTTTGTTATTATTTTAAGTAACGTAATAAGTATCGTGAAACTGCACTTGATCTAATAAATCAATTTTGTTGTTCGGAATCGGATTGGAATACAAAACAGTGTAAAGAAACAAAAAGTGAAGATAATGCAATGACGCATAGGTATGATGATTTATTTGTAGTATTACACAGGGTGTTATATTTTCTTGGCAAATAATGATCGATAGTAAATTTCTTAAGCCAATAATTTTTTATTTCATACTTATTGTCAAACTAAATATACCGAATTTGTTCAAACTCAAGCGGCAGAATATGCTCCTGGATTTTTGACTTCTACTTAAGAAACATCTTGAATGCTTATAGAAAAATGTAAATTTTGGGAGAAAGTCAACGTAATGCAAAAAAATTTAATATACGTTTCAAGAAATAAAATTATGCTTGACACCAGGACGGAATATATATGTGCTGATATCGGCTGCCTTCTGGTCTTCTGTTTCGACATCAGTATTAGCACAGCGTTCCTAGAGAATGCAAAAAGTCTTATTAAGTTATTCCGGATGATTTATAATTTAACACTTGCGAACAACAGCTCGCGCCGTCACAGGAATAAGAAAAAACGTAAACATATTAGAGTTTGGATTTTTGGGATGCAACACGTACAACATGGATATATTTACATATAAATTATTGTCACAAATGAGATTTGCAATATAACGTCTCGCGTTCATTGCCACTCCGGGCACGTTTCCTACAATATCTAGCGGAGGATCCGCCGCCGCCTCGCTATGAGTCGGCCGCCTTTGTGACACGTGTTCTGCCCCGCCAACTTACTCCAAAGTCAACTTTTTACTCGGGATTGACGGGTCTTCCAGCTCCATCCACATACACTTAGCATGAACGGCTGCGGAGTCATGAGGAATGCGTTGCACGCACTTACATGCTACACATTATTATACGGAGCTTCCTTAATTCACACGTCTCGCTACATATTTGAAACACTTATAAATATGTTTACGCCGCAAGATGTACACGCCGTGAATAACAAATTTTTTGCGGGGGATGTGGGTTGCTTACCGCCCCAGGCAAGGAGCAGATACGCACTCGCGATTCGATAACTTATTTTTTCAGTACATCGATATACACTG
Organism: Monochamus saltuarius; assembly: GCA_025584915.1. NCBI lineage: Eukaryota > Metazoa > Arthropoda > Insecta > Coleoptera > Cerambycidae > Monochamus > Monochamus saltuarius. The sequence goes on along the minus strand of CM046723.1, from coordinate 725,233 downwards.
TACGTATGCACATCTCATCGATATTAGCGAATACAAACAAGTTTAAAAGACGCCGAAACTAAGTCATGAGATAGAGTGATGCAATAGGGCATCTGCACGTGACGTCACGATTTTCAAGGTCGTTGTTTGGAGGATAAACAAAAGTATAACCTTATATTTATTCCAATTTATTATTAAATATTTGAGTGTTATTTGTATTATAAAATGCCTAATTATTGTATGGTAGTAAACTGTGACAGTAATTCTGCAAGGGACAATGTTAGTTTCTTCAGAATTCATTCTGAATTCGACAGACATAAACAATTTAACCAGTTAGCATCTGAGAGGCGAAAGGCTTGAATGAATAATTTAAAAAGAGCTGACCTTACAGAATCCAAAATTAAATTTGGAAGAAAATATTCAAAACATAAAAGAGCAAAAATTAGGTATACATTTATTATACTATAGGGAAACCTGCAAATTTGCACGAGCAAAATAATCCGGATTGGATCCCCACTGTGAATATGAGTTATACATCTGGTACTAGAGGTAAGAAGAGATAGATATGAGGCGAAAAATATTAAATGAAGAAAAGAGGTTTGAAAAATAAATATCAATTTTCCGTGGCTGTGCTAACGCCACAGCAGCATATGTATTGATTGTATTTAGTGGCAACCTATTTCAGGACTAAATTTTTATTTATTCTTATTCTGTGGATACCTACTTTTGGAAAACTTTGTTTAAAACTGGCACATATTTCTGCTATTTACGAATTCAAATGTTTTCAGTAATATTTTTTTTGTGAAAATATTTTATATAAAATCTTGTAGAATGAATACCATATCGGAGTACCATTTTTTAGTTATAAATAAATATTTCTTTTGTAGGTAATTTAGATTATTTGAAATGAAACTGTTTTAGCATGTTGTATATGCATACCTATATACATAATATGCGTACATTTTCCGTGAGAAAAATTACTTATTTTCTAAGCCTTTAATATGCTTTAAGGGCGCCGTATTCTTGAAATAGTGTTTACAAATACAAGTAATTTAAGAACTGAATAATATAGAATTTAGCAAATAACAAGAATGCTATCTCATGCCACCTGCGAATATTTAAATGTACCGAAGTAAAATCAATACATAACGTCAGAAAACGATCTATCCAGCAAATTTTTAGGTACCTACTGAAATCTTTCAAAATACGTATTTTTTTAAATAGATGTAAGTAACATAAACTTACATAGTTCTGCATATAAGATTGTTCACGTTTGTTGATAAGTATCTGAAAATAATTGTTAAAATGTGGGGTTAGAATAGCGAAATAATGTGTATCATATAAATGCTTTTTAAAAGTTAATATATTATTTGAGGAGAGTTTAAACAGTAAAAAAGTGGATAAACAAAACATCAGTAATTTTATTTTTGATATTACTTTTGCTCTACTTGTTTTATTTTTCGAGATTTCAGTACCTAAAACCACAAATTTGATGTATGTGTATAAGCACTTTTATTATATAACAAATAATTTACAGTATTTGGATATAAAGTTTTAGGAAAATCTGCTTCATTATCAGATTGAATGTGTATGGATCTATTCCAATTTCACTTATTTTATGACTATATCCATCAGCACTTTCAGCATCTATGACTTTCAGTGTATAATAATATTCACTATACATGATTATATAAATGAAGGAATATTGCAGCCACAAAAAAACGAAAAATAATAACAATAAACTATAACCAGAACACAACCACTTAAGGTAACGTGAAAACATATAATAAATAAATAGTAATAAATACGTTTGAGGTTATGATCGCTGTTTGTTTATCCTCCAAGCCAGTAGCCACGCCTATTTTGATCACGTGCCGCAGATGCTCTATATCATTTCAAGCAAGTGTTCAGTAAAGAATGGGCCAAACTTCAGATGTAGATAGTTTGGATCAAAATAAGCTGAATTAATCCAATCTAAAAGTTGATACTAACGGAGCTACGGGGTGTCAAAGTTGAAAAAATAGATCACATTTTCTTCATTATTTTTCGATCGCATCGACCGTATATAATGAAAGTTGGTATAGGGGGGTTCATTGGGACTAGAAATTCGAATATGTCGAGGATTTTGGTGTATCTGCTAGAAGGCCACCAACGATGGTTTGGACGCCTTTAAATCGCTACGACTTTTCTGTGCTACACTGTATCTCATTTTTGACTGGAAAAATTGTCTTCTCTATCTTCAATACATCTGTTTACCTGTTTCCCATAGTATTTCCAAACATTCGCAGTACCATACACGACAAGGCCTATTTTGGAGTACTATGAACAAGTATGAGATCCCATCCTGATACAGGACAAGCAGATGTTGGAATATGTTCAACGCTATGCTACCCATTGCCTCTACGGCCGTAAAAGCTTCTGCAATAATCATGACATTCCCTCAAAACAGTTTTTGAACTTCTGGATATTCTGAGTAGAAATTTTATTAAATCTCTATTGTTAAAAGTTAAAAGTACATTTCATTGAGAATATGTCATAAGTTCAAAAGAAATCGCCAAATTCGTTTTAAACAGTGTTAATATTATAGATTGTACATATGAAGAAAGATTGGAACTGTCTCATCTCCAAGTTTTGAAGATCGAAAAGCTCAAAGAGATCTTATATCGTTTGTTACATGAAATGATTTCACTCCTTGATAACATTTTAGAGCTGAACTACGATGAATATTTAAATCAAGTGTTTAATGTTTGGAATAGTCTGCCGGAAAGTGTAGCTAGTGCTCTATTTTTACAGTCTTTCAAATGCAGACTGGACAGAGCTGGTTCAAAAAGATGTAAGAATTGAATGAGTATGATCCTGATCGTTGCTTAAAGTTTTGTAATGATGTCATATTTTACATTGTGATAGAAATAGGAACTTTCTAAAGCTTACTGTTTTCTCTGATAAAGCTACATTTTCTTTAAATGGAACTGGCATGGTACCGTAAGTTGTAGCGTTGGCATTTTGTTTTTCTTTTTCTTGATCTTGTCTTGGTTTCAAAAGACAGAACACGGCAAGACCAAGATAAGACTTGACAGCTCCAATTTGTAGGTACATACTTTATTTAAAGGACACTTAAAATTTGTTGAGTCTAGGTCTATATTACTGTCAACGATTGATAATATCGAATGTTATGTGTGGGACCGTAACTGACCGAGGGTAACCACCATTTTACAAGATTTCTTGTCACAACCAACTGTAACGATGAATCAGAACAGAATTTCATGGATTTCATTATTTAAATAAAAAAAACAGATTGCATGGACTGACTAAGATAACATTGACTGCCTTTCAACTACACAGGATGTAATTTTCTGGTTCACAATTTGTATGTGGTTGAAGAAGCGCTTTATTACTTTTTACATTTATTTTACTTGTCTTTTAAACAAAAATTCGTCGCCGTCTCCCTAGAACTTTCCGTAGGCAAAATGTGCAGCTAATAAAGTTCGAGTTACATTTTTTATAACAATAAGCCATCCCTTAAGTAATAAAAGTGTCTCGAAAAAATAAAAACAGTTTATGCCCGAACACGTGCTCACTTTATTGCTCCGAGCAAGGGCTGTTTAAAATTTCAGGACGAGGAGAGCGTAGTTGGTCGCCTAAAAAACACAGCAACAGGAAAGAAAGGAAACCGGCTCACGATCCTTTTATTTTATTTTCTCCTTCTCAATTGCTTAATGCGTTTAATACTATTTTCCCTCTATAAATAATTAATTACTCGAGGGAAATTATAAAATTTATTTCTTTACTTCTCGAGGAATATATTTAAGAATTGAATTGTCCCTGCCACGCTAACGCATTTTTATGGGTCTATTTTCTCTATGGTAGTTGAACGTTTAGGCCATTTTAGATCTGTAGCTGTCTAGTTAAAAGTTTTCACACAAAATATAAGAGCAAAATACCGTACCGACGCCACTGGTTAAGTTTACGAAACTAAATATTCTTGGGTGCTTATTTTATTCATCTAATTTCATAAAACAAGCTCAACGCGTGGAAGTTATTTACTTCTTTATTATAACAATACCTCCGTAAGGAAGAACAATCTTAAAACACACAAGGAATAATACTTAAGGTTAGAAAATCTTACATCGGAAACAAATAATTATGTAGAATAATATAAAAAATAATATATTATAATAGGATTTATTTTATATACACACAATATAGTCTTTCATTATGGGCACGGGCAGACTATACAGAGCCCAAACAGCGTAGTAATTATGCGTTACCCCTTTGCGTCTTCAACGTTTTGCGTTTTTTCACATGAGATTTGTTAGTTAAATTAACCGCGCTTTACAAATTTAAAATTTTCTTTTTAAGGGCGTCGTATTCTCGGGATGGTATTTTCTACAAATACGTATAATTTTAAACTTTTAAGATCCGAATAATACAGAGCTTAGCAAATAACAGGAATGTTATCTCATGCCACCCGTGGATATTCAAAGGTACCGAAGTAAAACGAATATATCACGACAGAAAGCGGGCTAACCAACAAATGTTTAGGTACAGAAATCTTTCAAAATACGTATTTTTCAAATATAAAGTTAAATGTAAATATTGTTGTAACATAAACTTACATATTGTATACTACTATACACCTGCATATAAGACTATTTTACTTTTATTTATGTGTCTAAAAATATTTGTTAAAATGTGGGGTTACCATAGCAAAATACTGTATTTTACAATCGCTTTTTAAAATTTATTATTTTGTTTCAGTAAAATTTACATAGTAAAAGCCTAAAAGGAGAAGGTATTTGTGACGAGATAAAATAAATCATACTTATTCAAAAATATTTAAGTTAAATACAAATTTTACCTCTTTCCCTAAAAAGACACTTGTGCACGTGCTTATAATACACGTCGAATTATTTCAAATTATTATGCATCCTATATGTTTAATTCTATTTTATACCTAACGTTCTAAGGATAACAAAAACAGTCATTTGTATTTGTCATATTATTATTTTTTTCTTGATTGAAGTAACACTTATGACATTGTCGTTCAAAATTGATTTTTTCAAGTTCAAGGCGTTTGTTTTAAAACAGTGTATCTCCAATAAAAATATAGAGAGATAATGTCGTCACTAAAAAAACAAAATGTTCGCAAAAGATGAGGCTACAGTGTGACTATAGTTAGCAACAGCGGCTGTAGCTGCTGCACCCCACAGATTGTTACAAACTTCAGGAAAAAAACTTCGACTTTTTGTTGCGCCCCGTATATGCTAAAATTAAATTTCGATTAAATATTTCCAACATACCATTCCTGAGAAATCAATGTACAATTTAAAAAAAGATCATCAAAATCAAATGAGTGGTTCGCGAGGAAGTCAACTTTAAAATTGGGGTTAGTTTCTAGTGGCCGGTTTTTTTTTACCGGGAGTGTAGTTGAAATACGTTTACAACACAGTAAAGAAATAATAAATATGTAATTTGATATTATTTTGCAAAATTCCCCGGTATTTATTCCATGGGAAGTAAGACTGTTCCATCGGAATTGGGACACTTTACAGAATAGAGGTTTAAAATACTTAGGGAGACCCTTGTATATTTGCTAAACAACTTCAACCTCGACGATTTAATTAAAAAGTAGCTTGCAGTTTCACAACGGAGCAATAAACTTTCGAGGCTGATTGATTAAATCCTAAATGAAGATAAAGCTGGCGATTTTGTGGCAAAAAGCTTTTTGTCAGTTTAGTGTTGTCCAAGTAAGTAGAGAAAAAAAGCAACGAGGGCGGGTTCGCGCGTTACGAAAGGAAAGACGCCAGTCGTAAAATGGATAATAAGGCATGTTTACGACACCTGCACACTATAAATGTGGAGCAGTCATCCACAAGGAATCTGTTTTATTGGGTCCACAAGGATAAGCCGGGGTGACAAAAAAGGCCTCCATTATTTCCAAATTAAATTAAAGGCAATAAATTTATGTTACTTGATGGATGTAGTAAATCCAGCAACATAGAAAAGTACCTCCAAAATAAATTTTTAATATGTGATTCTTGATTTTGTATAATCTAAAACATTTTATTTGTCGATTAATTTAGTTATTTGATAATGTTTAAACTTTTAGAACAAGAATGTAGCTATTTATTTTTTTACAGGTGGAAAGCTATCCAAATAACAAAAGGAAAAGTTAAATTATTATTTGAGATTATATTGTTTAACGAAGAAGAATATAATTATACATTTCATTACATACATACATAAATACATTATTGCTTGAATGAATATTGCCATTAGTTTTTACTGTAGAGCGAAGTAATATATATGAAAAATATGAATATTGCTACAGTAAATATTATTTCACAAATATGTGTATAAACGTTCAAATATTTATAGACAAATATTCCGAGTACAGAGAATAGAAAAGAATTTAGTAATTGCATCAAAATGTACCATGAAATTATGTTTCCACTGTTAAAAATATATCTAACTGGAAGATAAATTAAACGTATGAATGAGACAAATCTTTACATGTGAAGAATTTTTGAGGTCAAAATAGAGAAACTGAGGTAAGCAAGGATATCAATTGAAAATGACTTTGGTTTTGGCAATATTTTTAAAATCACTTCATCATTCAAGTTATGGACATGTACAGGGTGGCCCAACGAAAACGTAACCGAGCCCATAACGGCTAGGAATTTTTTTTTTTTGAAAAACAAAAACCCGTCTATTTTGTTTGCGAGGGGGGCATCTTTTTGCACGAATTAGATGAAACTAACTGCCACTCCCTGAGCGGGGTAAACATCCCCTTCAAACAGTCATGTGTCACTTTTGAAAATCAACTCATTTTATAAAAAGATACAGGGTACAGAACTTAACACATACAAAATTTCCTATTATCTTTACAAATTATTCTCTAATTAAAATTCGCTATCGAGTTCGCTATTAATTTCAAAATCATTAAGTTAAAGAAGCGTCTAAACATATCCAAATGGCTGGAAATAATTGACCAGCAACCTCCATTCAATAAAAAATAGTTTTACTGAACTATTCTCATTACTTACTTTCGTGTTGTTAGATTTTTTGCAGTTAATAAGCCCTTGCGTCAAAAATATCCGTCAGGGCTTCTTTTTTAAAACTAAGTTTACCTAAACAAAAAATCTGAGACTGAAAAAGCAGACAAGTAAAAAATGACAAAAATGACATTTCAAAATTTGTTTATCTGCTTCTATAGAGATGCTAAATGATTATTATTTTATTGTTACTTATTTCTTCTTGATACAACTGTAGCCAACAATAATCAATGTTTACTGTTCAATAAACTACACTACCTAAGTTGAACTTTGTACTATTCAGTAATGTATAAATATTTTTAGTAACTTTAACAGGGATTAAAATTACATCGACATTTCACTATTTTGCTCCACAAATACGGCCACCTTAATATTGATACTAGTATAGCTTTTTCCATGCAGGTGAATGTCTTTATAGTAACATAAGAATAAGCATTTTTTACTCTGTCTTCTCTGTCTTAGCTTGTAAGTTCCAAATGACTTCGTCTACATGTATGTCTTTAAGCATTAATAAACTATTACTGCTTTGCTATTATTTTTAGCTAAATCCTGTAACTTTGTTTCTAACGCATCATAATATAACAACGGACTTAGCTTCGATTTCATCAACCTCAGCCCTATGCTGAAAAACTGAACGTGCTTAGTTACAGCCGACCTGGATCACACTTCTGCAGTATTAGGTTCTTCCTGAGTTTCAACCCCTAGAAATCAAATAGCTTCGTGCTAAGTGACCGTGCCGCACGTATTAGGAAAATATTTCTAATCGACTTTTGGGCCGACTTATAAATGATATCGGGGAGAAAAGTCGTAAATATAAAAGCTCTTTCGAATAAATACAGTACACATATGTTATACGACCTGTCGGGTCAGGTATAGTATATAATTTGTAATAATTTTGTCAGGATATTTTATGGTTTGCCAGTGAAACTTGTACGTTTTCTTGGGAATACGTATATGGATAGACATTACCGAATTGCTACCAAGACTGTGTCCGGCATTTCTTCAGTGATGCGATGTTTGCTAAAACTATTTATGGAGCATATTTATTCGCAATGCCAACTAATAGATATTTATTGTATACGTGTTTTAAGTAGCATTTTATCCATGCAAGAATGTTTAAACGCGATAATGTAGTTGATCAAACTTGCTTTAACTCAGAATCCAGTTAACCGACTTGAGCAAAATTTGTGCAACAGTGAATTATGATGCCCATTTTTATTTTTCTTCTTCTTAAGCACGAAAAAATCGATCGAACCTTCAGGTAGGAATTTCGGTCACCAGAATCTCTGATGCCTGGATTATCAACAAAGATAATACTAAAAATAACAGAAGGGTTGGTAAGAGAAGAGCAATATAACAATTATATGTACATATATTAACAGCGTTTATCATCAAATTATTATTAAAAATGTTTGCTTTTACCTAGCTACATTAGTTTCTGTTACTCTTCCTCTTACTTATATGTAATATTTCCCATGATAGCGGACCTGGAATAACGATGACAAAAATTAGAACTATAATTATGACGCGTAAACAACGATTTCTACAGTTTTAAAAACCACGATCCCTATGTTATTAAAATAGCGTTAGATAATAATGGTTACGCTGTGGATTAAAAAAATATTGGATTTTCCTGCAGAAAGGAATCGGGTTTCTTAAAAATAATCATGAAAGTAATGAAATCATCGTACATTGCTGGACGAAGGTCCCAATGCAATTATTTCATGTCCCAAGTCAATATTCTCCTTAAATTTTATTTACTTTTCATTTATTATTCTCACTACGTTACTTATTTAATTCGGAATGTGATTGGATTAGAGTCTTCTTAGTAATTTAACAAATTATTTTGCGGCTAATGAAATGACACAGTAATTTTGATTTTTAGGTTTTCCAGGCGATATTATTATTTAATATATCCCAGGCTCCCAGTTTGTTATACTGTGACATCGCTACTTGTAGCTGCCAGTAACAGAATTAAAGTGCACATTCTTAGCCTTAATTGGTATCCTTTGCCCTTGTTGTTCTCGGGCTAGGCTCTGTGGAGGAGGGGGGAGGCGACTGATAACAACCCGGAAAATACATCAAATGGCACGCCTCTACGCCACTGTTATTCGTAAAATATTGAGTAGTACGTCTTTAGGTGCTAACTGCATGTGGCAAATTTGAGATTGAAATATTAAGACATTTTGGACTCATCGAAGATAACGTATAAATTTAAAAACATTTTAACGCCCTGTATCTCATTACGCCCATATACAGTTGAAAATGCATTATTTTAATTGTAATGCGCATACACCTGACGATTGGAAACCTGATTCCGGTGTTGTGCGAACAAAGCCATTACCAATAGCCAAATCAGAAGAGCTTTCGTTTTTATCGGATGAATTTCTCTTTGTAACGAAATAATTTTGCCAATCAGTAATTTTACGAGAAAAATCGGTAATAAAAACAGAATCTTGGTAAATTGTGATGTTATTTCTGATTATGCTTTTGAAGTTATCACGGCGATTGTGTTTTGTGTTTTTGTGTCTAACTGAAGTTTTATTTTATTTGTTTGTTGTTGTTGTTATAATTGTCTTATTGTTTAAGTGAAACAATAAATTTGTATTTTTCAAATATTGTTTTATTTGTATATTTTGTGCATATTTTGACTACCATTCTGTGCATACTTATGCACACATTTTTAATTGCATATTTGAGTAGTAGTAATTAAATTGTCTGCTTAGAAATCATAGCATAATCTTTGGGCTCTTAAAGAATTCATACATTAAATATATATCAATATTATAATATTGAACAAACGTATAATGACTCCATAAGATATTTATATATTTTTCTGTAGGATTTGTAACTTCGAGATTTGCCAACCTTTAGAAGATACCTTATTGGATTATAATAATTGTAGCTTGTAATCTCAGTGTGGGAAAATTCTATTCTCATGTCTCATGTGAAGTTCATATATCTACGAAAATACTTTATACACCGTAGTTATCATCAGACAATCAGTGAATGCGAACTAATTTAGTCCACGTTATAGAGGATCAGCCCTGCACAACGAATTGTATTAAACTGAATGTAAATAAAGAGGGGTAATAGGGCAAGCGATCGAAATAAAAATGGAAAGAGCAGTGACAAAGCTTGAATATCAACCAGAAGTAAGAAAATAGGTGCCAAAGAAGACCAGGTCACGCAAATGGAATCAACTTGTAATGGAAACACTGCCTCTAGAGGTTCATTTCGTTCGGTCTATCTGCGTCAAAACCAAATCCCGAATATAGATGAGCAAAAGGTCACTTCATTTAAATGTATCACATTCTTATCCGAGCATATTGCTTTGATATTGGCTTAATTTTGTATATTAGATTTCGGTCTCTAGGGCCTCTTCCTCTGTGTGTTTCTTATTTCGTTGGGAATTTAGTTATTTGGTGAAAAATATATATACATTTCTATTTTACTGCATATATTGATCCGTAAAGTGTAAATGTTCCCTTTGGTCGATAATAAGAAAGAAAACTATCTCGTGTTAAGGCATGTGGACAGAGCAACAAAATATGAGAGTATCAGATTTTACACTGTATCATAATTGAATTTGATTTATTTTACAGAGGATTAAAAATATATGGAACAACATGTACAACACAATAATGTAGCTAAATAGCACTGATAAGAAACATATTTCTTATAATAAAATTATTAAAAAATCAGTTTGGATCAACATTTAATTAAGGGCGCCGTATTCTTGAAATAATGTTTTCTACAAATACAAATAATTTTAGACATTTAAGAACTGAATAATGTAGAGCCACAGATAAATCTGTGGTAGAGCTTAGCAAACAGGAATGTTGTATAATGCTATCTGCAAAAATTCTGACCAACGAATTTTTAGGTACAGAAATCTTGCAAAATACGTTTTCTTTTAATTTAACTGTAGATGTCAATATTGTTATAACATAAACTTACATAGATTTGCATGTAAGATTGTTCACTTCTGTTTATAAATATGTGAAAATGACAACATAATGTGTGTTTGTGCTTTTTATAAATTAACAATTTAATTGAGGAGAATTTAAATAGTAAAAGTGGATATACAAATCATAAAGAATTTTATTTTTGATATTACTTTTGTTCTACATGTTTTAGTTTTCCAGATTTTTGTACCTAAAGGAACTACAAATTTAATCATTATACGGCGGTCTTAAATATAATTGATGGAATCTAGCCTATTTTTGCATTTTAAGAAAGGGCTTTTTAAGTGACAATAATTTTAAAGACAATTATAAATTATGTTAATATTGAATTTTAAATTATATAGAACGTTGAGAATGTATCTAGATATACAGTAAGAAAAAAGTAGTGCATTATGGCTATATTTGATATTTCTTATTATTCTGAAAAAATGTAAACAAAAGCATTACTGTGTCCTTAGATTTCTACTATATTATCACGAAACAAAGTAGCAATGTAAAATACTATAATGAAAAAGAAATCTGTTAGATAGCCTTATAAACTTTATACTGTTCATATATTTCAGAACTTTTAGATAAAGACGGGATAAAATTATATGCCATCTAACTGAAATATAACATGAGTTTGTATGTCAATACAAACTATTATATCTTTTGTAGGTATACTAGGGTGGAAGAGTGTTGACTTGGGTTAATGTGAGAGATTGATACCGGTCGACGTTTGACCACCCCCCTAATTAATGAAGTTTTCCAGGTTTCCCTCATTCCTGCACTGAATGCTGGTTAGGGTCTACCAACATAAGTCGTTTCTGGGCGCAAATGCGATCTGCTTAATAATATTATTCCAGCTTCTCTCCTGCACAGGTCGCCGACTTTTGGGCTAATCCTCGTGTAATGTAACTAAAGTAAAATGTGAATCAGTTTTTAATAAACATTAATGATATTGTTTAACAAAAATGCTTTATTTACAGGACAAAAAAGTGTAAGACTATCTAACAAAATATGAATAATGTCTTAATGATACAGATAAATCATTAATATACAACATAAAAAGAAGCGGTCCACAGTTACACCTTTGAGGTACACCAGATGTAAGAAAGTCTAAAAGTGCTGACAGTAAATAATACATGTTGGTAGGTATAAACCTCTTAAAATGTTTATTGTAGAATATTTATGATTTACAAATTAACAACTACGATATCTAATTTTGTATTCAGTCTGGTTCTTGTTCATACAAAAGTGACAGAGAGAGAGGAATTCTTTTTGGCAATGATACAAACTGTTATCGCTTAGATTGTCTAGGTGATCGATTAGTTCTAATATTACATACGGAGTGACACGGAGCCTTCGAGCAGATAATTTAAGAGACGAGTAGATCTAAGATGAATGTCTGCTGTCTGCAATATAACTAATGCCCTCCACGGTTCGAAAAGTCGTCTTCAGCCCGGCTAGTTAGTATGCATACGGTGGCTCTGCAGCCTCAATCATCAGTATACATAACGCAAATGTCTCTTACATTCGCGCCTCTTTTCCATTATGCCCTTCTACCAAACTTAAAAAGCTGAAATAACTCTTCCTTATTCGTTTCGTTCGCTGATCTGGATAATTTATGAGTATTTATAATGCAGTTATTTCACTTCGTACTTTCTTGGCTTGGTAATAAGTCTTGGTCGGAAAACCTTTTTAAGTGTCATGTTGTAAAAACCTTAATCCTATAAATTTACCCTCGGAAATGAAATACCCAGCATTTCAATAATGCTACTACTCCTTCACGGTTCTAAAACGTTGGTAAACACAGGAAATGCAGATATCTTCTTTAGAAATAGAGCTTCATAAATGTCTATTATGTTGTAATATTATTTGAATATTTGAATGATGTAAATATTTAGAAATAATTACAGCCATCAGCATTGGCATTGGAATTTAAAAAGAATAGTAACACTTTACCTCTTTTAATGAAATCAGCATATAATAACTGAAATTGCTGAGTTTTTTTAGAGATTCGTATGTGGCAGCTGAGGCTGATGATAATATACAGGGTGTTACAAAAAGAGTGTAAAATATTTCAGGAGGTAATAGTATGAACCAAAATAAGCAGAAAAGTCTTAATAAACATGGGTCCGCAAAGTAACGGTTGCGGAGATATGGACCACTATTCGTTTATCAAACATTTTATTTTATTAGGAATAAACCGACAAAGGAAGCTTTTAACAAACAAAAAACAAAGTTACAGAAGATGTTCAAAGTGCCCTCCGTCCATTTCCAAGCAGGCACGACATCTTCGTCTCAACGATATTCGAACTCTTTCGAAAACACCCTCCTTGGTTTGGATTTCTTGACACTTTTGATTAATCCGTAGCTGCAGATCTTCCAGGCTATTTACAGGAGTACCATACACTAATGTATTCAAAAATCCCGAAACAAAGAAATCTAGAGGGTTCAGATCAGGCGATCTTGGAGGCCATAAAACAGGTCCGGTCCTTCCTAGCCATCTATGTGGAAAAGTTTGATGTAAATGCTATCTAACTGTCATGGAAAAATGAGCTGGAGCACCATCATGCTGGAACCACATTTGTTGCCTCTGATTCAAAGGAATGTCTTCCAAAAACTCATACAGTGTGTTCTGCAGAAAGTTGAGGTAAGCAGCGCTGTTAATCGGTTTGGTAAAACAACAGGACCTAGAAACCTGTCACCTACAATACCCATCCAAATGTTTAATGAAAAACGTGCCTGATGTCCAGATTCTATAGAGCATGAGGATTTTCGTCGGCCCAAATATGCGTATTGTGAAAATTAAACATTCCATTTCTTGTGAACCCGGCTTCATCAGTAATCCAATAAATGATTATCAGTTTGATGATCATTTATTGGATTTAAGGCCTGTACTCGTTGCACATGGTATGAATAAAGCAGTTGCTCGTGAAGGATTCTGCAAACAAGAGAACCACTAATTCCTACCTCGGATGATATTCTCCGCACACTCGTACCTGGATTCTGCTCTACCAGTGCCAGAATTTCTTCTTCTGCTCTAAGAGTGGATACCGACCTTAGTCTTCTCGATAAATGGCACTGTTTGCTCAAGGAACCGGTATCACGCAATATTTGGTGAATTATTCCAAACATGCGTTGTGAAGGAATCTGGCGCTTTGGATAAGCGTCAACCTAAACGTCGCGCTTCGGCGGCGTTCCCATTAGCACGACCATACATGAAATGCATGTCTGTTAATTCTGCGTTAGAGTAACCATCCATAGCGAAAGAAAAATTGTGCACTGAGAACAACTGTCAAATACGTACTGTTTATTTCACTAAACATCAACCAACTATTATAAGAAAATACACAACGTTAACATAACGTGCAAAATAAAAAAAGGGGTTAAAAAACATAAAACATTCCATATCTCCGCATCCGTTACTTTGCGGACCCATGTTTATTGAGACTTCTACTTATTTTGGTTCATACTATTACATCCTTAAATATTTTACACTCTGTTTTTAACAACCTTTATATTATCCGGTGGATAGCACTACAGAATTATTTCAGATTAGCTTTACCCAGCCATATACCTGAAATATGGTAAATAATCAAGCAGATATAAGTAACATACCATATATTGTTACCCTCTAAGCGAACATCATAAAAATTCCTAACCTTACAAATTTGAGTAGTACCTACACTTCTGTCAATTTTATTTTTATCTAGATAAAAAATTTGCTATGAAAAATGTTTAAAAGGCTTTTTCCTTATCTGTACGGTTTCTTGTCTACATTGAATTTAATTGATTAAATAATTTAATATTATATGGGTAACTTGAATTTCTGGTGACCACAATATATGTGCTTGTCTTATTGTGGCCTTCGACTCTTCTAAAAAAACGTATAAACATTCATCTTATCTGCATGATTAAAGTAACTTTAGAAATTTCATTAAAACAATGTTTGCGCTTATAAAAACATCATTAGTTTCCATTTGTACCAGTTGGAGATACTTAATCACCCCAAATGTATATTTATGTCCGTTAATTGAAAAATTAGTGACACTCCTATAAAAACACTTTGAAATAATATCTCAAACAAAGATATAGGGATATAATTACAGTTCCGAAAATAACCTTTTTTCTCATGAATCTCCGCGACTGAAGAAGTGTTTCCATGACAAATTTGAAATTAATAGCAAATTCTTTTACCTTAGCGACCCTAAGTAAGGTTCTTTAGATTAATGAGGCTGACGCAGATCCGCTAATCCCTTCTTTTGTTCGAACTCTTTCGTTTCCTTAAAACGGTATATAATTTGATAATTTGGAAAAGATTTATTTATTACTAAAGAGGCAACTGTTAATTATTTTATTTCATACTAATACTTTATATAATTTCGATATCACATTTGATTTTCGGGATATCAACTCTGTATAAAAAAATATAGTGCACTTTTTTTAAAAGATGTTATTGAAAGCAAATTTTATAGCTACATATCAACCAAGCAAATTTGTTTATTTTTTACATTTAAGAAGTCTAAATTTAGCGAAATTGATTCGTTAAAAGTTAACGGTTAACTATTTCTACATAAACATTATTACAAATTAATAGCAATAACAATAATAAAAGCAAAGCTGTTTACGTTCCTTTGATATTTATTAAACTTCTTCTCGAGATTACAGAAGGAGTCTTGCTCATAAACAGTCAAATTAGCTTTATTGATACAATTTTTTTTGCCTTTTAGCTACGCAAAATATTATGCTGAGAAAAACATTTGTCGTTAAATTCCATCAAAACAACTTCATATAGGTATCAGGGGATGTGACACACTTTATTTTTTTATTAAATGTTGAGTCTAAGGGATGGAAGCTAATGATCTCTCTTGACAAATAAAAATCTATAATTTCTTTTTCAGGAATATTTCAGATTAAGTATATCCATAAAAAGCACACAATTAACAAATATTATGTGATTATTTGTTACAGGAAACTAAAATCCCGTTTTGTAGTATTAGTGACTTAAATTACCAAAGAATGAAATAAACCAGAATAATTTAAACATAGCTTGAAAATAATTCTATAGATCTATAAGGAATGCCAGAAGCTCATTAATTTTTTTATAAGAAAGTGTAGAACTGTAAACCAAAAAGGATACATAATAATAATAATAATATCTCTACCCCTCATTCTAATCACAGGGATTAGCCCAGAAGTCGGAGACTTGTGCGGGAGAGGGGGCGGCATATTATTATTAAGCAGGCCGCATTTGCGCCCAGGAACGACTTACGTTGGTAGGCCCTAACCACTATTCAGTGCAGGAATGAGGAAAACCTGGAAAACCTCATTAATTAGGGGGGTAGTCAAATATCAACCGGCATCAATCTCTCACATTGACCCAAGCCAACATTATTCCACCCTACCATACCCACAGAGAGGGTGCCAATCCTCTCTACGATTATAGCTTATATACGGTCTACCGGCAGCTGGGCTCGAACCAACTCCGTCTAGTCACCTCGATTCAAGTACTAACGCCTTAAATCGCGCGACCACTGACCGATAAACATACCGATATACATTCTTCTATACAAATTGAAAGAGTAGAGCTGACTAAAATATATCAACTAAATTATTACTATTGGTTGAAACGAGAATTGTACTTAGATACATGTTAAATTAATAGGCACTTACATTTGTAACATATAAAAGATACCATAACGTACACTTTCCATTTTGCTTCATAAATGAGTTAGGTCGAATCTAACTGCAGCCAGTAAATTTTTAATAACCTGTCTGCTAGACTGCAGACAGGACTTCCCCATGCAACTAGCCAATAATAGTGGTAATTTCCAAATAGCTTCTGCACGTAGAACTGTTTAACAAGTTCGGCAACTGAAATGATTATGATGTATATTGTTTTAATATTTAATTAGAACAAGGGTGTAGTGTTCCATATCCATGCAGAAAATAATTTGATTAATCATAAGCCGTACCGACAATTAATTTATTACATATGTCCATCATGAAAGCAAGACTAGTGTTGACAAGAGAAGACTTCACAGCTCGAATTGTAATATAAGACGAGACTTAAAAAAGGCTTACAAGACGAGGCAAAAAATAATATTTCAGCAATAGCTGCTACAGTAAGCTGCTAAAAATTATAGCTAATGTAAATACACACAATCAACCTTATTCTGTAAGCGCAAATCGAGTCGAAATCTATCAAAACGTATCGAAATCTATGACTCGAGTCGAAATCCCCGGATTTGGTATTCTGTAAGGTAGTGCGACATTTGAAATCGAAATGTTGTAGTCGAAATATATTCATTTGATTTCGACTGCGTAAGAGCTATCGAGTTGGACCTCGATATCGAAATTCGTAGTTGACGCATGCGTGTAGAAGTAAAGAGGAGGGCTTAAAATGTAAAGGCGGTAAAGACATAACACATAACCATAAGTTTTCTGTGCTGTAACCTCTTAAACATAGATTAATTCTTATTTTCTGTGTGTTATTTTTTAACAACAATTTCAATTAGCATGAATCTACAAATAATACAAGCGGGTGTCTTTCTCGGAGCCGCAATAGAAGAAGAACTGCAAACGTAGATGTGTCTTATATATTGGCAAATTGGATATTTCTGACTTGCTTATTTTGTTTTAGGCGATTATTTAATTAATCGACGTCTTCTACGGGATGCGAGTAACCCTTTTCAAATACCTGATAATATTTTTAAAGGACTTTACATGCTACCAAAATAGGGTTTCCATACGTCCGGATTTACCCGGACATGTTTGGGTTTTTTAGGCGTCCGGGGAAGTCCGGCCGGAATTTTTATACATATCCGGGGAATGCTAAGGGACAGATAAAAAAAAACTTAAGTTTGTCACCTTTATCATTACATCTCTATTAAGATGACACTGCATTCGGACGCGCTCCCATTTCTAGTTAGGTTATATTTGAAATCCAAGGGTATTATTTCTGAACGCTATCCTCGGCCGATGAATTTAAATGTTTTAAGTGGATGGATTTAAAACATATAGAGAAAAGGACATTCTCCCATGTATTCGTTATCTTCTATAAAAAGGGGGTTGACGATGGAAAACTATTTAACCAATATTCTTCGTTAAAAATTTTTTTGACAGATTAATTTATTGTGTATGAACATAATTTGTCTGCTCACAAATAGTGGTCAATCTATTTTCAGCATATATTTCTATTGAAGTTTTTTCTAAGTTGCTAAAAATGTGTGCATTTTTCTTTGCTATAACAGCCCACAACGCGAATGTGGAACGAATATTTTCTTTAATAGCAGCTCAATGGTCGAAAGATCGAAATAGGCTTACACTTGAGTCTGTAAAAGGTATAATAATTACCATATTTAATTTCAACATGTCCTGTTCCGAGTTCTATAATTTTATAATATCACCAGAAAACTTTCCCACTTTGAATGAAGTTCAAGGGTTTGAAAAATATCGTTTCTAAAAATACCACCTATATATTTTTTTGTACCTAAAGTATTTTTTATATACTATATATCATAAAGTTCTAAAATAAGTTATTATTGTTTTTAAAATGAATAAAAAAATGAATGGGTATTTGTTTTAATTATATTTTACCGCCTTTACTTTTCCGTCAAAATATCTTTTATATTTTTTTGTCAGAGTCCGGATTTTGTCCGGATTTTAGCGTTTCTTAATCCTGAATTTCAAAAAATATATATGGAAACCCTATACCAAAAGTACTAGCTATCTCGATCTTATCGATGAGCTAGAGCCATTTTTGCATGATCCAATTACCTGCCAAAACCCTCACTACAATACTATCGGTTTTATGATAAGATTTATTGTTTTATCACAGATTACACGCCTGATGTTTCAGAAAGTTAGGTTAAGTTGTTTTGGTTTGTTAAGATTAGAAACGTCAGTTGGGTATTAAAGTCGATATTCGCTTAACACGACATGTTGCCAGTTTGTTTTAAGCGCGTCAAATCGAGTAGCCTGATTTCGATGTACCACGATGTCGATGTGAGTTACTGAATACCAAAACATAACGAGATCGACATTGGACATTTCGATTTGGAAAGATTTCGATTCGACGCACATATTTCGACTGAAGTTACAGAATAAGGATGAATGTCTAATGTGGTTCTCTGCTTAAAATTGAACTATTCACAACAAATTTAAAAAGAGGTATGCAAATTAAAAATGTTCCAAACCATTTCCAAATTATTTCACATGATATCAAACAAATACCAGTAGTTAAAACAGGAAAGATTTATTTTTAAAGGGTTTAGACAAGACTTAATATTACGGTAAAGAGTTAAAGTTTCATAAAGTGGCTTATTCAGCAAAGTAAATTAAGTTACTTAATTACGAACCAGAGGAAATCTTTTCTTGAGAGGAATATTCTTTAATAGAGCGTAAGATTAAGTATAAAATCTCATTAAGAATAATTCTTATTACTACCACCCATATACGTGGAAACTAAATGTAATAAATTTGATAATACACATAAGTGCTATAAGTTTTATGTTGTTCTATAATTCATAAACTACTTTATTTTTAAAATGAACTACTACTACTATGTATGGATTGGAAAAAAACATACAATATCCATGATTCTGTACCGGCTAATTATAAGTACGAGTAAGACTCTGCCAATTTTTTAATCAATTATTGTGTCAATTATTTAATTCATGACGAAGCCTTGCTTCTTGAAGCTTCCGGTATCTTCTCTTTGCCTAACTTCCTAAAGAACTCTTTTTCCACTCTACTTCCAGTGGACGTAAATATTCGATACGTTCGTACGTAGAAATGACTTTTATATGGGCGATATGCCCAACTTAGTTCGACTAAACGGTTTTCCATGTTTTCGTGGGTTAGAGCCGACATATCTTTGTTTGCTGTTACGTGCGTTGCGAAAAAAGAAATAACTGAAATGTTTGCTTACTGTACCTTCCGCTGAAATGAAAAAAGTTACTATGTGAACACGGTTTTATTACTATACTTCGGCTAAAATTCTGAATGCAATAAAAGTTTTGTCATACGCTAAGAGTCTCATAACTCACGTCTTAGACCAGGCTCGAAATTGACGTTCGCCATAAATTTAAATAAAGAATTGCTAACTCTCTATTAGCTCGAATCTGGCAACAAGCGAAAGTATTATTATTATTATTACAAGAGTGCTTCCTATCCACAAAAAAGGTGATGTTGATGTTTTAGATAATTATCGGCCAATTGCCATTGTTCCAATTTTTGGCAGGATATTAGAAATTCTCTTAAAAGATAAATTGTTATCCTATTTGGAAGATAAATCAGTGTTATCACCTATGCAGTATGGGTTTAGCAAGGGCTTCTCTACTTTAAGAGCACTACTTGTTGTGATTGATGAGGTTCTTGAGAATCTTGACAATAACACTGGAACTCATGCTACGCTTTGTGTTTGACCAAAGCTTTTGATTGTGTTAGTGTTGATATACTGCTATTAAAGCTAGAATACTATGGCATTCGAAATAAAGAACTAAATCTTTTTCATTCATATCTGACAGGTAGAAAGCAGTTTGTCAGCATTAACAGTACATCGTCTACTTTACTTCCGGTAGCTGGAGGAGTTCCGCAAGGATCTGTACTAGGACCAGTGCTCTTTTTGATTTACATCAATGATTTGCCATTAAGTATTAGTAACAACACCTGTGTCCTATTTGCGGATGATGCGACTCTTCTTGCTCCGGAAAGCGAATATCTGAGTACAGACAGCTTGAATGAAGCTTCAGCTTGGTTTACCGCCAATAAATTAAAATTAAATATTTCAAAAACGCAGCATATATTTTTCACGGCTGACAAAAAACGTACAAAAAGCGATCCGGTCAGGTTATTAGGTATTACCTTGGATGCGAGCCTAAATTGGTCTGCACATGTCAATGGTTTGTCCTCAAAGCTTGCTACTCAGATATTTGCAATGAGACAGCTGCGATTCTGTATGGATAATAAGGTTATGAAATTAATATATTTTTCGTTATTCCACAGTCATCTACATTACGGGGTCACCTTATGGGGCAACTCTAGTTTTGCTCATAAGCCATTAGTTCTACAGAAAACTGCTGTTCCAGTAGTGGCCAATGTACCTAATTATACCCACAGTAGAGACTTTTTTAGGAGGTATAAGATTTTACCCCTTCCATGCAAGTCATTGTATGGGGACCTTATAGTTCCTTTTTCTCGAATTAGTTTGACCAAAAACAATAAGATTGAGATAGGATTGTATAATCAATTTGCAAATTCATCAGAAGATCTGAAACTCAGTTTCACCATTAACTTACATTTGAGACAACGTGACAGCCCATTGTTACACCCAGGAAGTGTCATATGTCATTTCATATCCAAAACGCCATTTTCCAGCAAGACTTCATGCCAGATAAACAATAACTTAACCTTGGCCACCAATTCACCGAATTTGTGACCTATTCAACATATCTGGGACGTGATTATGACAAACTTTTGATTTGGTATTAGTTTTTTAGTTTGGAAACGAAATATTGGACTTTTGCATTTTGAGATGTGTTGGTATAGCATTTGAATGTACCAAAACAGCTTATAATTATGAGTGTATTTTCGTATTACAAGTGTTCTACGATGTGTAATTCTGTGATATTTAAGTAGCTACTTCCGATACTGAAAGTTTTGGAATAGAAAATGATGCCTTATGTACATTGATTCCTTAGAAATCGAACAAATTGTACCAAAAAACTCATGCAAAATTTGTCCTAGTTATCTTTAAAATGTGCATCCTCTACATTATGGAGTAATTGTTCCATGCTGCAAACTACAATAAATATATGGCTATTAGTAAATATACCAATGTTATTGCTTTCCTCAAAAGGAAAATCAAGTGGTTATAGGCCCAGAAAATCCAGAACAGTTTGAAGGGTTTATCAAAGAGGTAAGTGATGAAAAGTATGTTTATTGAGCAATGGTCGGTCCAGCGATAATATCTACGTTCAAAGCGGAACAATACAAGTAGTCAAAATACTTTATCAGTATTTTATAGACGCGT
This sequence comes from Monochamus saltuarius, assembly GCA_025584915.1. Classification (NCBI taxonomy): domain Eukaryota; kingdom Metazoa; phylum Arthropoda; class Insecta; order Coleoptera; family Cerambycidae; genus Monochamus; species Monochamus saltuarius. The sequence continues at coordinate 703,211 of CM046723.1, read as the reverse complement.
AGAATTTTCTCATTACCATATTCAAAAAATCAATAACTATCCCAATGTAGAAATTTAAAATTTTGCGTGACGAACTGCTGACGCCAAATATTTAATCATAAAGCGCCACGTTAGTACTTTATTTGTTTTCCAACTTGGCGTAATTATACACCAATAAACACGTAACTGACTGCTCTATGTGGGCCACATGTAAGGCTGCAATCGCAGATTACAATAATTGAAATACGTCTAATAATGGCTTTCAGAACAATGGGCCTGCATAGAGCCGCAATACCTGCAGCGACGGGCATGCAATAAAGACTGCAAATGAGTGACATTGGCTCACGCAAGTAGGCGACGGCTTGGCACGGCGCCCCGACGGCGGGCGTCCCTCCGGCTCGCGTTCGCACCAGCGCCGCACTATGCTCTGTGCCCGACCGGCTGGCAGATTTAAAGGTCGGCGCGGTACTAAATACGCCAGAATACGACTGTGACTCATTCCGACACAAAACTAATTTTAGTTGTGTTTATTTTACAGGGATGGAACCTCCCCACTATGTTTATTGACGGGTTGTAATGATGGGTTTCATGTAATGATGATTTACATGTAAAAGAAAATTTATTAGATGTGCTTGAATATCTATCTGTCCGTAACATACTATTTATGGATAACTTTATTGAAAAGCGATATTAACGAACAAGTAGAAGAATATTTACTAACTCACGAGAACGTCAATTTTCAATTGCTTTAATAAGCTTTATTTGAATTTGTATATTAAAGAACAAATTTATTGAAACTGCTTGTCTGATGAGATTTGTTTATTCTATTTTTCGCATTTTGTGCTAGATAAAGCAAAAAGTGATACACCTAAAAGCGTTACAAATAAATTGCAAAAACTTCGTAGTGGGTACTTGTGTAGGAGTTCCGTAACCTAGTAGTCTAACACAGCTTTGTTTATTTTATTTTTCTACGTTCATGCAAAAAAAACACAACTTTATTGAACTATATTTAGTGAAAAAAGTGATTTCGGGTAATAGGAGAACTTATAATTAAAAAAAGGTTCTGTTTTACGTTGTTTGCACCCACTCTCAAAATAAATCTCATAGTTTTCAGATAACATTGTATTTTTTAATTTTAAATATAAACAAGTTTTGTTTTAAGGCCATTGTATTTTGAGAGAAAAACATTTTTGCATCATTTTTAATAAAAGTACGATAACAAAGGTTATCGTTCCGTATATCAAATGGATACTCTTTTCATTCGAAGGCAAAATACTTATACAGTACATTAGAGAAACAATAAGTTTTCATTGATGGCGAAGATATTTTTTTTGTCTATTGCTTAGGTTTTTTATTTATTTTTAATATATTTTTCTATATTTGATTGACCAATTTCATTATATTTTCCCCATCAAACGTTCAAAAATTGGTATAGACGCATTTTAAGTAGAGAAAACAACAAAAATTGTCCCAGATCATTATTAGTGATTTTCAACAATGCCTTTATGTCAACGCTGAAAATAGAGAAGAATGACTTAGCCCTATTATAAAGACAACTGTTCCAATAAAATTTGGTATCCATGCACATAAGCTCATACGGTACATCTGTTACAAACAAAACGTCTTTTACTGTGAATTGCTTCCGTAAAATCATCATTACTGATGAAATTTTATTTCCTTCGACGATATAGAAAACAATTTTTTCTATTTTCATTCGTTACTTATTAAAATATTCTTTTAAAATGGAGGCTTAGTCGTTTGACAATATTGTCAACAGTAATTTAAACGTTTTTTGTAAGTTAATACTTCAAACCTTCTATGTGCCCACTGGTTTGTAATGCAAAGTTTTGTCAATTTCGTTTAATTTTTTATACACTATGAATTATCCATATATTCGGAATTCTAGGTGGGTAGCTTCTACTTTTAGTTGACTGAAATGGTGTTTTGCAAGGGTGACAGGTAATTTAAAGACGTCACGTCTGAAGAGGCTATCTCTAGCGCAACCTTGTTCATCAATATCCCCTTCTGAAGGAGGGTATAATAGCGGAAAACGAGTAGAAAATAATATATGTGACAACAAGGTGATAGTGAAATCATGCTATCGCTATTTACATAGAGCAATAGGTTGCAAAAAGGCCGTGGTGGCGTCTAGTGGGAATTCAATCGAATGAAGACACATCTCCCCGGGTTACTTTGTAGGGTTACTTTCAGTGCCATGAATACCGCTGTCTCTACAGGAACGGGAATCGCCCGGCATTTTGGTCCTCCAGAGACTACACTTTATTTAAGCCCGCTTTTGCTTGTCGTGCAAATACGAAATAAGACACGGAATCGACGGTTTTTCCATTCATTTTAAACGATTTTATTTTAAATGCACAAAAAATAGAGGCCGTTGTGTAAAGCCAGGCAAATATATTCCACCTGTTTCCATCGTTTGGTCGTGAAATGCGACAAAGAGGACTTTGCAATGGAATTTAGACTACACGTATGGAAAGTGGGGGTAAATACGTTTTAAAATTTATAGAAAATTAGTCAGCGATAGGGGAATATAAATTACACCTGTTCAAAGCACATAGTACCAAATAGGACAAAAGAATCTGTAGTATGAACTAAGTAAGTTCTCAAATATCTTTTGTGTTTTAATAGGAATCGGCTTATTGGAAGATTTATCAGAACAAATATGAAAAAAAATGTTAAACACGTGGTTTTTAGGCTTTCACGGCCAGTGCTGTAATTTGATACATGGTGATTTTCCGGGTTGTTATGCCGTGACATCGGTAACTGGTAGCTGTCAGAAACAGAGTTAAAATGCACATCCCTAGCATTAACTGGGATTCTTTTACCTCCCTGGTTGTTCTCGGGCTAGGCTCTGTGGGGACAGACCCGCTATCGGTGTCTCTGGGCCTGCCTATAAATTGATTTCGGTTCCTATTGTTGCTATTACGGCTGTTACGGTCGGAACCGTTCCTCGGATAATGGTGGTCCTCCGAGCCGTTCCGTAGCCACCGCTGTAACTGGTCGCATCCCATCCCCATCCTATCCCATCAAAAGTAAATACAACTACAATAAAATGCAAACCTATATTATAAAATTATAAACTACACGAGAAAATTTAATATATATGTAAGTATAATACACACAACGTCAAAAGTTTGTTATTGTTAAAATTTATGATACAATTAGTTAAATTACTAATGGAAATTCCCCCTGAAGAATTGGCTCTGCTGGTGGAGATGAGTTCCTGTTTGTTATTTTCCAAATTCGTGGTCGTTGTTGAAGTACTTGTGGTAGAAACAAAATTTTCAAAAATAAGAACGTTTTTGGTGCTTGAAGTAGTACTTTCTCCCGTAGTTATTTGGGTGACCTCACATTTTTTAGAAATACAATCATCTAAGTACCCTTCTGCTGTTGTGTTTGTTCGTCATCTTCCATGTCTTTTTATAGTGAGAACATCACTTTCAGCATTGACTAATAATACAGCTGAAGTACGGCGGAAACTGTGTCCAGTATTTAAAAATATTGCTATTCTGTGTAGAATTTTGGCAATTGTGTTTTTGTCAATTACCTGGTTTGTACATTTCCCTTTAGCATAAGTTACAAAAAATCTAGAATGACATGTTCTAAGGGACCTACAGTCCATATGTTTTCTATAACATATCCAAGACAGATACTCTGCTTATAATCTCACTTTTTATTGTAAACGTCCTATTGATATTAGTTTTTGAGTCAGGTATTTGCACCACTAAATAAATCGCCTTTATCACTGATATCCTCAATTACCATATTAACTAATTCATCGCCCCAGCAATTCCAAATATAAGCACGACCTGATAAAGAAAAAATGCACTTATGACAACAGCCTAAAATGTCACTTAATTGTCATTTTCTATATACTTTCTAATCAAAAATGCTGCGTTACGTTGTTATTTATTACTCAACAATAACAATCTTACCTTCATATGTAAGTTTCATCTGGAGTTTCTGCAATAAACTTGTTGGTATCCTCCCTTGAAAAAGTATCGGCTTTCTTGGCTTTATATCCAGCAGATTTCCTTTTTCAAAAAGCTACTAATTTAGGAAACAATGTCGATATTGTTTTTAATTTGGAGTGTAGATCGCAACATGCTGTATTTGCTCCATAATGTTGAAGGCTTCAAATCGGCACATTTTTTTGGAAAAGTAAAATAGGACCACTTCACATACTTCTCATATTTTTTTTTTATTTGCCTAGTCTCCATCTAACATTTAAATACCTGGTACTCTTTTTCATATTTTTTATGAGACTTTAACGGTAATAGATTTAACTAAACCACGTTTGCTTCTTCCATAATATCTTCATCTTTACATTCGGAATACATATAAACTTTTGTGAAGTTTGTTTATTTTGTAAACAAGAAGCAACCTTGGGAACATTCCATGTACTTTGATGTTCAACAATATTTACTTATCTAAATACCTATTATGACATTTTGACATATTTGGTCATTCGATTGTCATGCATAAGAAAATATAATAAAATATATGTAAAACCAATGTAAAATACTGCGAATAATCGTAGAAAAAATCATATGTATTACACAGGAGCTAAGTGCCATTTCCGCCCATGGATATTAATCAAACTATCTGCGGGAGAAAATTATGCACTTTGCTCCCTTGTTATACAAATACCTAATTCTAACTTAGACTTTTTTATACTGCCTTTAAAAATAACTACAAATTGGTTGAAAATGCCCATATAAAATTAACCATTGTTCCACTATTTCTACTTTTATGTTCATGACACATATTTGCCTTTCAAATTCACACGCCGCAAAACCATCGGCCTATAAATATAACGCCATTTCCGATGGCAATCTCTGCTGCATCCAATAAAATGAAACTCTTTTCATTGGGGCGTACAAAAACATAAATTCCGAACTCCACATAAATAAGATTAACAACATGTGACACGTTTATCGGCGAAGAAAAAAGAACCGCACAATTTTGCACTAATTAAACAAAAATAAAACGGGGCCGTACGTTCTCATGAGATCGCACGATAGCGGGGGAAAAATGTGTTATAAAAAGACAACGGCAGATAAAGAGTCATGAAAGGCAATTCTTCAATTGCATGTGTAAGTGCAGTACAGCTTGGTGCATGTTGCCTGATAATAAAGCAGCACAATGCGGTCGACCCTCCGGCTCCGGCGACACAAGACTGCGATATGTCAATACAATGTAAAAGTTTTGCGGTTGCTGTAATTTGCAATATCACCCTTGAAATATTCAAATAATGACTAATACCCTGTACCAAGTCTATTAATTATTTCATAAGATGTAAAATTATTCATGTTATACTTATCTTTTAGCCATTAGTAAATATTAACTACTATCAGCAAAATATCTGCTTAAGAACGATTATATGCTGCCATAATAACACGAATGCGGTATGGTATCCTATTTATCAGGTCTATCAGGTCAACTAATACTGCTTTGCATTCATTGTATGGGAAACTGGTCGAATGTATCGAGACAGGAGAGCCCTGTTGGTATATTTTGTGATCTTAGCAGGGCCTTCGACTGTGTTGATCATGAAAAGTTGCTGTCAAAATTGTTTGGGTATGGCTTGCGAGGAGTAGCATATAACTGGGTGTCCTCATATTTACAAAAAAGATATCAGTATGTTAGTTTGGCTCATTCACATTTAGGTTTGAATAGAAGTATAAGCTCAGAATACAGTGAAGTACTTACAGGTGTCCCACAGGGCTCAATATTAGGCCCAATTTTGTACTTATTGTACATAAATGACCTTCCATCTTGCATAAATAATGAAGCTCTTATTATGTATGCAGATGACACATCTCTGATTATATCAGATAAAACTGATCAAGTTTTGGAGGAAAAATGCAACTCAACTCTGCAGCAAATAGGTGATTGGTTTGGCGCTCATTCTTTGTATTTTAATCCCATCAAAACAGCTTCTATTAGATTTCACAATTACTAGAAACAGTACTCTAACATTAATATTAAAATTCATGACACATCCTTGCCAGATGGCGAAAATAGAATAACCTCTTTGGGTTTTACATTAGATGAGTGTATAAACTGGAAAGAACTATGTACTACATTAATATCAAAATTGAGTTCTTTGTGCTACTTATTTAAAAGTCTAAAGTCGGTACTTTTAAAAGATCAATTAATAAATCTTTATTATGCTCAGGTTGTCTCCCGATTGAGGTACGGGGTGTGTTTTTGGGGCAATTATGTTCTGTCGTCGGATGTATTTACTGCTCAAAAAAAGATATTGCGATGTATAGCGGGTGTCCCGAGGTACCATACTTGCCGGGCATTATTTAAAGAATATGGACTGCTAACACTTACAGGAATTTTTATATTTGAGTTATGTACGTATGTATATTTAAATCGTTCTAAGTTTCTAACAAAAAGTAATATTCATGCACTAAATACTCGACAAAAAGATAAATTTCATATGCCTCATTACCGATATAAAATATCTTTAAATTCTCCTGATTGTTTGGGGTTGAAGGTATTTGAAAACCTACCAGAGGCAATAAGAGGAATCCAAGTTTTAAATTCTTTTAAATTTAAGTTAAAGCTATTTTTAACCGATAACTGTTTTTACACTCTTAATGAGTTTTTACTTTAATTTTATGTAATTTTTATGACTATTCCTATATATGTATGTACATATCAGAAAGGAAAATAAATAGTTATTATTATTATTATTATCAAGCTCATTGTCAGCGTTTGGAATCGGTTCAGAGATAGTTTTTAAAATTTGTATCATTTTTGCAAGATGGGTCTTATCCTCCCAAAGGTTGTTCCAAAAATCAATTGCTTAACAGATTTCATTTTGATTCATTGGAAACCAGACGCAATAAATATTATGTTGATTCGTTTTCTGTATAACATCTTGAATAACAAAATTGATTGTACTGAACTCTAAGAAAAAATAACTTTTTTGATACCCAACATTCATTACAGTACCTTTTCTAATTTTTCACAATAGCAAAACTTTATATGGAGATTGCTAGAATGTTATCCTAGGATGACTGATTCTATAGTAATGCCAGTGCATATAAACAGAAATATTTTTTATAATTTAATATACACTGCCTATCTTATTGGTAAATTTTACCCAAGTGATGGATTTTACCTAACCAGTTTGTAATATCCTTGTATATGACTGCTTTTTATCACAAAACGTCATCCCTTTTACTTAGAACGAAATAGTTTTGTCGTAATTTTATATTTAAAACAAATTAAGACCCGATTAAAACCGATAGTACGGACCACGGTGGGTAGTAAGTCAAGAAATAATTCCGTACCAACTTTTTTACACAAACGGTAATATAGGAGAATACGGACATATATCACGCTCCACAGAGCACCTTACAGTGGTGTAATAATTCTAAAATAACGTTATTCCTAGAGCCGTTTCATGTACTTTTCTAGAGCAGTTTAATTTTATGACCCTGTGTCTTAAATAAGTAAAATGTAAGATGCAGTAAAATACGTGAAGCATGGGTTTTAAAGGTAACGTCTTAAGGTTAAAGTAGTTATTGTCAGGTGTTGCATTTATTTGTTTAAATTGTTAAAGCTGTCGAAACTAATTATGTTGTTTCTGGAGTCGGTGAAGTAGATTTTTTAATTATCCAATGTCGAACTTTACTTAGGAATTCCTAGGTGTTTCATTGGGAAATGTACAGTGGGCAAATTTCGATGTTTTAAATGCAGGTCTGCTGGCATATATAATTTTTATTCTGTTTATTCGCAAAGCAAAACCCTGTATGTAGGATTGTAGGAAGTAAAATCAAGTAAACCTACTTTTACCATCAAATTCACAATTCTTATTAAAACTACCTTTCCATTTGGAAAAATAATTTTTTTTAAATGACAATTTTCCAAACGTGCGTAGGTCGGGGTGGGCCTATTGAGTAGCCTTCAAGGTCACCAGACATCACTCCTATTTAGGTACCTGTGGAGCCATTTATGTCGAAGATATATGGAACTGAAATTAACAGCATTGAGCAACTGATTCAGCGAATTGTAAATCAGAAATAATCTTAATATAATAAGAACATAATATGTAAGAGTTGTTATAAAAATGAAACTACGTTTAATGGTTGACAGACACTTTGAGCAATTATTGTAGTGTTTCCTAAAATTGTTTACGTTTTTATTGCTATCTATTACTTAGCATACTGTCCTATGTATTTTTTAAATAAATATATTAGATGATTATTCACTGAATTAGACAATTTAAAAAAACTGAAATTCAAATTTACAACAAAACAATAATTTATTTATTTCCACACATAAAATACTTATTAGTTCACACTACAAATTGATAACTATTTTAAATTTGAATTTTCTAGTATTTACTGTAGGATTCAATAAATATTCAAAGCTTACTAATTAATAAGTAATTAATTTTGCGACTATATGACAAGCACTTTTCGTGAGAAACCACTAAATAAATGGTGCCATTATCTATTTTTGTTATTATATCCCATGCATTTACCAGATATGTCGTTGACCAAAAATAATAAACATTCCGTGATAATTTTATGAAATTCGTAGTGACACTTCTTCCTTGTTGGACAAGATCACGTTTAAAACATTTTATGTAGATAAGTTTTTAGTATAAAAGGTTTTATTCTAGCCAAATTGGCTAACAGTATTTATTTATAATAGTCAGTTTTAAAGGTTAAGGATATTTGAACCAATATGTTTGTAAACAAAGTTGTATGTGTCATAACCGCTGTTATTTTATTGTTGACATGTGTTGTAAGTATATTAACAATGTTCGTTACATATAATAATTATTTTTGATGAACCTTTAAATCATGAAAGGCGCCGTATTCTTATAGTAGTGTGTACAAAGAGAAATAATTTTATGAGCCCACTACAGAAGTCATTTGAGCAGTATAAAGTATGTTAATCATCACAACGGTGTCACTATGACACATTTAGCATCCTCATTTGGAAGCCATTGTGGCCTTGATAATAACATTCAGTGCCATTATGAATTCATAATAATACTCAAATTTTAAAGTAAAAAATAAACAAAAACAAAGTGAGTCACCACTTTTACTTGTTATTATTAATTATAAAAAATTCAACATTTATCTATTATAAACATTATTTAGAATTTTTGAACAATTTGTTAAATTAATTCCAGCAGATCATAAGTGGGCTGTATTTTGAGAGAGTAAGTTTTTTTCCCGAGCGCTTGAACTTGTTGAAAGACCATCAATGCTTAAACCCTATGGCACAATTTGGACGGCAATAATGCAGTGTCAAAGTCAAATTTAAAACAATTTGTAACATACATTGTCAAATAAGAGCACCCAATAATTTTGAATTTCAATTTATGAAAACGTTTCTGATATTTTAAGATAAATCGAATCTTCAAAAATAAAATCCATTTGGACTATTCTTGAAATACTGTTTTCTACAAGTATAGAAAAGTACGAATAATACATACATATTTTTTATTACGATTTACAATTTTTTAGACAAATTAAAATAAATTAAAAGTAGTTGTTGTTAAATACCAAATTATGTAACATTTAATTTGTCCAGTAAAATCTTGTACTGTTAAACATATCATTGACTCTGTTGCTTGTTTTTCCAGAACACTACTTTCCTGAAGCAAGCCTTTTTGCCATATGCTCCAGCAGTTACGTATTCACAGCCATCTATACCCTGTTTGCAACCTTCGCCATGTTTGCAACCGTCACCCTGTTTGCAATCGCCAACCTGCTTGCAGTCCACCATAGAGGTTCCATCCTACATGTACAATACACCCCAGCCTGCGGTACCAAATCCATGCCAGCCACGTGCACCCATACCAATAACTGTTTCTCCCACTTTGGGACTAATCGCGAAACTGAAGGCCAAATTATGTAGAAAACTGTGCGGTGGTGTTTTTGGTGGAGGTCCCGTATGTCTTTAGATGAACACTTGGATTTGAGTTTCATTCGTCACGAGTTTTGTACAACACCCAGTAATACAATTAACTGTTTTTAATATATTAATAATTATATTTTCTTCTTGTGTATTCTTACACAGTCAAACACAAAGGTAGATAGAGAAAGTGTGTACTTTCAATATTTAAGTTTTGTCACTTAGACTCATCATTTCCAATATATAACAATTAATAACGTCATTTTCAACAGCATAATATCAGGAAACCACTACTTTGCAGACTAATGCCTCGACCAACATTGAATTACACCTGAAAAACTCATAGCAAAAAAACACGGTTACTTGTCAGTAGCGCCACCAAACATATTCGCAGTAAGCCAAGTTGAGGCAACCGATGACCACGTGTATCACGTATCTACATCTAGTGGTCTAGTGAAATGCCGATAATGCCACTTACAAACCTTGTAACTATGCAAATAATTCTTGCTTCCCAGAAATTGCGATTGTAAATTCAAATCTCTTTTCACGACAAGTCTGTTTGTTTCAACATGAAAAATTTGTTACAAAAGAACATTTCCAGGAATTTAAAATTTCTAAAGCCAAAGCTGGTAGAATCTACACCGACATGATCTTTAAAATTTTGCAAAATTTGTTATCTCACCCAACACTAATTTTCTATTAAGTTATTTTATGTATACCCAGATAATACTATAACTGAGAATCGCTTTGCTCTTACAATTGTTTTCTTGACAATACTTTAGTTACTCCATTCTCCCCGTATATTGAACACGATTTTCTTTCGTTTCCCGACATTGTTCTCTTTTTAACGATACGAAGTGAAGTTGCTTGGAATGCCAACAGTACAGCTGGTGCAGCAGCAGGCTCTGTCACGTAACCGATGGTAATTGTGTTGACAGCGAAAAGCGTAATCTACTTGGTTGCAGCCCAAATTCAAAGCAAAAAGGAACACCGTATCGGCAGCAGCGAAATAAAGTAATTATTGGTATCTGAAGACACGTTATCGCGTTCTGCTGATGTAATAAAGAGGAGGCAATTAGCACAGCCATTATTACAAAGAGGGAAGGATCTCTGGGCTGTAGCTATTTTCTTATTTAAGGAAATTATTCGGTTAAACAAATGTTGCAATAAAAGCTACACAAATTTTTCTGGTGGGAAAGATGATTTGTAGAGTTTGATGCAAGTGGTTATATCTGTTTTATCCATAGAAGTTGTTAACATTTTTGAAATCACAATTGCTAAATTATTGATTAATTAGAATACTGAATAGTCTATTGGTGGATAAAGAAAAAGTAAGGTTCTTATGGAAAAGCATCTTATCATCATAAGAAGTGAATCTCAAACATTTATTTTATTTGCTTTTGCAGAAAAGTTATGTAAAATTACATGTATGTTATTTTTTCTTGTTCATGTCTCGTTTCAGCTTAGTTATAGCCTAATTTAGCTTAAAGTTTTGCCATTTTATGGCCATTATACATTGTACAAATATACAGGGGACGTATTTTGTGGTATAAAATAAGGATAAAACAAAAAATTACCAGCTTTAGAAAATTATTAGAAATAAGTAGAGACAGAAAATAATAATAATAATTACCAACCTAACTTAGTTACAAAACGTCTCGTACGAGTAGAAATGGACGCTACGAAAAGCAGGAATACTAAATTATCTCATTCCGCCAGCACGACAAGACGTGTATTTTAATTTCAGACGTTTTCTTGAACGGTTCTCTTCTTCCAAACTCGATTTAACCTATTTCCTAATGAAAACAAATTGGCGCAGGAGAAAAAGGCAAAAATTAAATTGACTAAACTGAAATATATTTTATTCTGATACTCTGGGGTATGTTCTCGTGTAAATAAAGATGTACGTGCGGATAAAGTTTAAGATGTGACGTATTCAGAAAACGAGCAAACTACGTGATACGCCCTACAACGTCAACGGTATCAACTGCACATTATTTGAAGGAAAGAGAAATAAACCAATAAATAACTGTAAAAGTCTCTCTGAGGGTTCTTCCATCGATGCCTGTTTTAGCAATTGATGTCAATATACAGGGTGTTTTTAAATTAAGTAGCAAAAATGAGCCTACAGATTCCTTAGGTGAAAATAAATCGATGTCAAAGTTAAAATTTTATTTTCGATATTTATGGGGTAACTTCTTAAAATATCCATATATTTACATAAAATTTGTAAATCAGGGGTTTTGCGGGCGAGAGCGAGAAATTAAATTTGTTTCTAATGTACAATAAAATATTCTAAAATTAAATATCTGTGTACATGTCTGGGAAAAAAGTATTCATTTTTTCCCGAGGAAAAAGTAATTCCATAGAAAGTGACATTTTGTTACTTGTCAAGAGAGATAAAATGTCAAACTATTACTCAAATTTTTTTCCCTCCAGAGAAGCAAATAATGATTTTGTACAATATTTAAAAACACCGATCATGTTTTTTTGATTATTTCATTTTATGGCAATATCTGGAATGACAGTGGACATTCCATTATCATTTGCTAAGAAAACCATATTAAATGCCTTTTCGTACTTTAAATTATTATGTTATGAATTTTAGGATAATGTCAACAAAGACGATCTTAGAGAGATGGTTTACAGCTGGACACATATTTTAATAAATTACTTTTTGAAAACCTTGACATATAAAATTATTTTATTGAACCAAATTTATAAATATATTTACAATCGATAGTGTGTCAATGTTACACAAGTGAAATTCAAAACAATAAAATGTGTCAAGTTGCAAAGGTTACTATCAAACCAAACTATGTCTATCCTTCTTGCTCTCTCAAAGAACCAGGCGATAGACTTGCTGGCTGTTCCCATTATTTCAATAGGTAATATAATTCTGATGTAGTCAGCATTTTTGAATGCGTATAAATACTATTGCAACTGGTCTAATGTCAGCCAGTCCATGGCCAAAGGTCGGTGGTCAGCCGTCTGATCTCTAGAAGAGATTCTCCCCAGCGCAAAGGTCTCATTATTGTAAGTATGGTTGTTATGTTTGTTTGAATAAATCTGTAAGGTTGAGTTTCTTTATCTCTCGCAGAAGCCAAGCGAGTACCCCAAGAATATAAGAGAGGTATTATTTTTATATGTTTAAACGTTGTGCAGGACAGTCAAACTTTCCGTGACATTTGGTGGAGCCCCAGACTTCCCTGCTATAGAGTCACACACTCATTATGTGACAATATTTTCAAACAACTGCTAAAGCATTTCTAAACTAGACATATCGCATTTGTCCGAATACATTCGAAATTGAATTTTTGTTGATTCAGATTGTTTCGCGTTCGCCTGGGTATCGGGAAAGAATTGTTAAAAATATATTGCCACGTCCTATATGAGACGCAACGGAGGGCACTCCGTTATTTTGTTCCCCATATTGATGTATATTCGTTATTTGATAGTAACTGGAAGTTTGTTTTAAAATTCAGGCACGTTAAAAAATAAGAACACAACACAACTGAAGCCAATTTCGCTATATCTTTTCCGCTGAATACGTAATATGTTCGTCGCTATGAAAAATGTGAAAAATGTTTAACTGCCGGCAAAAAATGAGGAAAGTTCTCAATAAGGATGGGAGTGGGAATGGTAACAGAAGGAGGTGCGACGCGACAAGAGACGTGGGCGAACTGCTGATCGTTTCCGACGGTAAATAGTAAACATGGATGTTTTATTCAGCCGGCATTTTGCAGTTAGTTTATTATTGCCTAACATACAATAACTCAATTTCTAATATAGCGCTGCGGAATTATACCAGTTGGGACTACTGGATATACTGTCTGTAATGGGGCCGTTTCTTAGTTTTTATAATGCTTTTAATAGGGTATTATACGGGGTGTCCAGAGACTACTGATCAAAAATGATTTTCCAGTGGATGTAAAACAAAAATCTACGTCAAACAGATATCCAAGTTTTCATAGCCAACTTTTAATTATTTTCAAAGGGTAAATTCAACCATATATAATGTGTATTTGGAACTATTAAGTACAAAAATGTTGACCATGTGCTCAAGGAAGCCTAAAAGACAATAAAAAATGATTCCAGAATTTTATCTTCATATTTAAAAAATGGAGCAAAACCCTCTTTTCCTGCGGAGAGTCGGCGCCTATGATAAGCATCGACTGAGATAGCTTAGATCGATAAATAAAGCTTATATCTGTCAACATCAACTACCATGTGGTCGGTTTGCAGCGTTTCTAAATGCAGAAACGCTAAAAATTAACATTCCTATTAATATTTAATAATACCTGATAGATAGGTAACAGTTAATCCAGTTAGCTGCAGTATTTTACATTCGTTTTTCATTAGTTCATTACAAACTGGCAAAACCAAATTTTCATTCATTACACTCACTACCGATAAAACACACTTCCCGTAGGTACAGTTAGATAAAATGCCTATTTATTATAAGAAAATCGAACAAAAGAAATAGATAGGTACTAATCATAGACCTTATAAATCATGGACGCGCCCAAAAGCGTTTTCTCCCTATACAAATCGTTGATGCTCAGATATGTGCGACAGAGATAGAGCTACTCCGGGCAAAAACCCACAGATCATTGGCCGAAAAAAACAAAAACAGTAAATGACAGACGTATGACATTTACGGTGACAGGCCGACTCCACCATGGTTTATGAGTTTTTAAAAACTATTGCTAATAAACACAACTGAATCACAAAAGGAACACAAATCATTAACAATATTAACAGGAAAGGTTTTGTCAGGTTATGTTTATATATTTTTCTGTCATAGAACATCTGTTTTTTCCCGGACTAGCTTCATCCCTCTTGTACACATCAGGACACCGGACCTCTCTTTCTAGGGCCGGTCCATAAGGTCTATAGTACTAATAGATAATGTCTGCACCCGACACAAATTTCTTTATTTAATAACTATAAAACGTTAAAAATTTAAAAAAGGAACTAAAAACTGAAGAGGAACCAAAGCTACAACGAAAACACGGAAATTAAATTATGACATGACAGAGACACCGTTGTGTTGCTGGTTGTCTACTCTGACTCTGTAAACGTCATAGGTGCAGCAGACGAGCTGCATAGGCGATGTTAAGTAAGGATTTTATATTACGAAAAAAAAATGCTTTTGCTTTATAAATAAGTTAAGTTAAAACATACCTCTTTCAAACGGAAACAAAATATAATAATAATAGAAAACGATTATACAAAAACATTTCTTTGATGTACTTACATCCTAGCGATATATATGTACATAGATACAATATACAGGGTTGGAAAACGGTGATGATCCATCTGCCGTTACATGAGAGGGACAAAGAAAAGTATAGAAATTCGTGCGATAGACAAGGATGGCTATAGGAAGACGTTTTGTAAGTTAGAATAACATCTGAGCAGTGACTAACCCTTTTATTTGTTTTGAATGGCGAAACGGGTGGTGACTCTTTAGATTTTAAAACGTCATCAATATAGTCATCCTTGTCTATCGCATGGATTTCTCTGTTTTACTTTGTCGCTCTCATATAACGACAGATGGACCATCACCGTTTCCAACCCTGTATAACAAAAATAACATATTTCATGTGCCACATAACAATGACAGCAAAGATTTTACTTACATAAGAAAAACACACTAGCACTAACATTCGTCAAAGTCATTACTAACGTCACTTGTATCCGATTCTTCGGAAGGATTTCGGTATTATTTCTTTGAATGCCTCTTTTTAATTAGCTGCATATTAATTCAATGGAATTAAAAACACAGTAGTAGGTATGTATGCAAACGTAGAGCCATAACCATCTCATCAATAATGTATTTCTTTGCAAAATTACTCCTCTTGACTATATGCAGCAACTCACCTTTCTTCAAACTAACATCGTACGCAATTTTATGGAGTTTGAGAAATCCTTGAATATTCTCTTTCTTTGTGCCAGTATTTGGAATCTTTTCTGAGTCTGATGAAACGGATTATGTTCTCTATTCTAATTATTCTATTTCGAAATTATATGCTTCTTGGTTTCCCTGTCTGAGGTGTAGGGTGAGCAGAGTTCCATTTTATGAAAGTGATTAGTCCTTTTAATCCTATGAACGACAAGAAGAGTCGGATGTTCTTGTTCATTTTATTTAAGAATTCGTTTAATCAAACGCTTACTCTTTGGGCGTGAAGACATGAAATTTCTGTAATCTGCGAGGTGTTTCTACCCACCATTAACAATGGAATTTCATCTCTGTACATACACTGAGAGAACAATTTATTTTTACGTAATATTTCATCTATATTTAAGGGAGGGATACAGATAGAAATCAATACGAAATTAATTAATAAATACCTTGAACACAACTTCACTTTAAAATTAGTTAAAATGTTAGAATTATACAGTTACAGTTAGAATTATATCTCGTTAACTATAAGATCTCTCACTTTCGATCTCTTTTTTTTAGAGAAAATTAATGGTCAGAATCAAAATGACCTATCGTCTTTTGTTATCGAGTAATAAACAAAATTTCAAATTGTCCACTTTTCAATACAACATGTTTATAACTTGGTTGTTTGTAAAGTTAGAAAAAAATAATTTATACATCCTTGAGACACTTTTTTGAGTATAGTACATTGGCG
Source organism: Monochamus saltuarius (assembly GCA_025584915.1). NCBI lineage: Eukaryota > Metazoa > Arthropoda > Insecta > Coleoptera > Cerambycidae > Monochamus > Monochamus saltuarius. Next base: position 686,676 of record CM046723.1, on the reverse strand, counting down.
TGCCTAATTTTGTTGTAACTTTAATTTTTGAGTTATAACTTAAGGTTTTTTTTAATCTCATATAGTTAACGAGCCTATAACATCGAAATTTGCCCAAAATGATAATCACAATTATGCACAAGAGTATACAAAGTATAAAATATACTCGTACAAGCTGTTAGGATGATCAAGAAACTGAAGAAAAAATGAGAAACTTCTATCACATTTATGTAAAATGAAATACTTAAGGACGCCGTATTCTTGAAATAGTGTTTTCTACAAATACAAGTAATTTTAGACATTTAAGAACTGAATAATATGGAGTTTAGTAAATAACAAGAATGTTATTTCATGCCACCTGCAAATATTCAAAGGTACCTAAGCAAAATCAATATATAACGTCATAAAGCGATCTATCCAATAAAATTTTAGGTACTGAAATCTTTCAAAATACATGTTTTTTTAAATTCAACTATAGATGTAAACATTGTTATAACATAAGCTTACATAGTTCTGCATATAAGATTGTTCACGTTTGTTTTTAAGTATGTGAAAATAATTGTTAAAATGTGGGGTTAGAATAGCGTTATAATGTGTGTCATACAAATGCATTTTAAAAGTTATTATATTATTTGAGGAGAGTTTAAATAGTAAAAGTGTATAAACTAAACATCAATAATTTTATTTTTGATATTACTTTTTCTCTATGGGTTTTATTTTTCGAGATTTCAGTATCTAAAAAACACCACAAATTTGGTCATTTTACGCCGAGAAATACGGCGACCTTAAGTATTTAGCAGTAATATATGACTGAAATTAATTACATATTCATTATCAGATGTGACATGACGTCTTTCTATAGTAAATAATATGAATATAGTAGAATTCTAGAATGAAAAAGTTAATTGGTTCAGATAAAATCTGTCTGTCTAAAATTTGATTCTCGGTACTAGCTGACGCAAAAATATGATAAAATCTATAATGTTATAGATAATTAAAACAAAAATGTAAAAGACACTTTACTGCAGTTTGAAGTCAACAAAACTTCCTACTTAAAATGATAACAAATTGGATAATAAATGAATACAAATTGTTTAATCAATATTTCATTATAATATTTAATTAATATACCTATACATCAATTATGTATACTGTTTGCTGGAACATACTTGTAGTCTAATAAAATTTTCTTAATAATTAAGTAACTAAAAGTAAAAACTAAATTTTTTAAGAGTTATTTATGCAACAAGTACAAAAAGTAAGTGTTTATTGCACGCGACGTAAAATTGTCCAACGAGACCGTCAGGCCGAGTAGGACAACACGTCGAGTGCAATAAACACTTTTTGTACGAGTTGCATACAATATTTTTTCTACGTTCATGCAAAAACGAAAAAATTTTATTTAGATGACACTAAGTCTAGGAAAATGTGACATCGATTTGAACGTTTATGTTTGTCATGATAACAAAACGCTATTGTAGAGTGACAGATGAACGCAATAAACACTTTATTGCACTAGTGCAATAAGGAACCACTTTTCCACTAAATATAGTTCAATAAAGTTTTGTTTTTTGCATGAACGTAGATTATTTGTATGAGTAATTTTCTAGTGTACAGCTTTTCGTAGACCGTTTCTTTTCCTTAAATATTTTTAGTTACACCGCTTTTTTCTTATTTAATTTACTTCGGTATCTTTGAAAATAACCTTTACATTGTTCAGTTACTAAATGTTTAAAATTATTTGCGTTTGTATTATTTAATTGTAAATTGCAAAATATTTATTTTGTAAATTGAGAGTAATATCATTTCTAACACACAAAGAAATACAGCCTTATTAAATATTTACCGATAAATTATGTTATTATATTAGGTTAAATCCAATATCAGCGTATCCGCATTTTTCCCTTCTGCGAGTTAAAATTGCCTGGGATTCTAAATTCCGGACAATTTTCTCTATAAAATCACTTGAATCCACTGAATTTTATTTACAAAGGACATAAAAAGAAGATCGAACTGTCAAAGACAACGTTTTCTCGGAAAACGCACGAATGGATTTTCAATCATTCTTTAATCATGTGTGTATAATCTAAATTACACAAATCACTGTTCTATTTCTCCTGCAATCACTTTCCGATGCAAATGTTTTCACGAATTATTTCACTTGTCCCGGCAAATTGATTTGTATAAAATCTTGTTTTTCTGTTCTCTGACTTATCTAGGTACGCCTTGAAATTTCAATCTGTAGTATTTTATACGAATATACGTGTTATGTCACTCAACATTTTTATTTACATATTTATTTTATAAATTAATTACTTATACAGTGTGTCCACGGATGGAGTTGACAAGAGGAGAAACTCTTTTGTTTTTGACTTTATCGAAAAATGTCACTCTTTATAAAAAGTTCTGCTTCCCGAAAAAATGAAATTCTCATAGAAACTTCTTAGATCAGATATACAGGGTGCTCATAAATTAAGAGAACAAGAAAATACTCAAGACCATTATTTATTATTGTATACAACATTTTTATGAAACAAATCTGTTTATAACTTATAAATTTTAAAATAAAAATGTAAATTTTAACATTTACTCTGCCTCTACCTCCCACCTCAACACATTTTTCCACTAACTTAATAAATTGTTCGAATAGTTAGCGGCTCATTCAGTTCATGTATTTCTTGGCGTATGTGCTCTTTTAATACTTCCCTATCATGTGGCAAATCATTTGAATAAATGTTTTGTTTTAGGGCACCTTGGAGAAAAAAGGCAAGGGGTGTAAGGTTAGGATTGGGCCAAATCTTCCTCTGAGCAGGACAGCCGTCCTGTTGCCAAAACATTTTAGAAACATTGGTTTACCATTTTTAAATACTTGAGAGCCAGATATGCGCAATAACCTGTTTTGGCAACAGGACTGCTCTCCTACTCATTTTACAACCTTGCTCAGACAATGGTGAAAGGTGGATAGGAAGATTTGGCCCATTATCCTGCTAGACCACCTGACCTTACGCCCCTTGACTTTTTTCCTAAAACAAAAGGTTTATTCAAATGATCTGCCACATGATATTAAAAGAGCGCATAAGAGAAGAAATAAACTATTCGTAGTGTGTAGAGTAAGAGTCAAAATTGAAATTTTGATTTTAAAATTTGTATTAGAACTCTATTTCGGGTTGTAAACAGATTTGTTTTATATAAATGTTGGGTAAAATAATAAATAATGGTATTTCTCTCTTGAGTATTTTCATGTTTTTCTAATTTATGAGCACCCTGATCTAAGACGTTTCTATGATAGTCTCATTTTTCGAAGAGCAGAACTTTTTATAAAGAGTGACATTTTTCGATAAAGTCAAAAACAAAAGACTTTCTCCTCTTGTCAACTCCATCCGTATTAAGTTGGAAAAATGGAAACAATAGTACTTACAAATACTTTATTACTTTTATCATAAATCTGGTTTACTAAAATACTAGTATATAATTACATGTCTAATATTTTTTCAATTTTAGTGGTTGTATTAATTTTCTATGCATTTTTTTTTGTGAAACGTATGTTTTAGCATTAGTTTTTAATAGGTTAAAGTTTTCTTTGATCTAGAACGATTTTGTGGGTTGTTATATGCCGTAGCCTAGGTAACTGATTGATGTCAGTAACAGAATTAATGTCTTGGCTGGAATTCTTTAACCTGCCCTTGTTGTTCTTCAACTCTGCTATGGAAACTAAGGACAATTGTTTTCTCATGGCATACCAAGCTATTTAATAGAAACATTGGCTTTCCTTTTTACGCCGTAACTTCAAATTAGCTTTTAAGATTTGAACAATTGAAATAAATATTCAGCTTTTTGAATCCCCCGATATTTTCATAACTTGATAATAATATCTTCTAAAGATTGTGTCTGGCTGTCCTCTGTTTTGGCGAATGCGCTCCCTGCATACTTAGATTTTTATCAGTGTATCTATATTATTATATTATTTCTTTCAAAACTTTAAAATTGTGTTTTATCTAATACTTTTTCTGTGATAATGGTACACATTACAATAAAACTACTGCTGCTTGTAAGCAAATGCAATTATTGTAAGTAGTATGTTGCTATTATGCAGTTGTATGCAGTTGATAGTGCAGCAAAATTAGATGGTTTGGAACAATCAGCTACACTAGTATACGCTTGAATAGCCGTCTTGTTATTGCTGTTCCACAAGTGCTTTATTAGAATGTCATACTCCTAACTCTGTGGTTCCCCTTTACCTACTGTTATTATTTATGCAGATATATATTGCACATACAAGCTGCACAACAATTTACATTCTAAATGCCCAAGTTCTGCCGCCACACTAACGTTTAATTTATTTGCTTCCTATATTAAGGGATGCATCGTTCAACAGATTACGAATAGAGCTAGTTGCATGGCTAAACAATTTATTGAATCGCTATATTGCCATGTACAATTTTCAACTAAACATTAGATAAAGAGAAATTCCGAAGAAAATTTAACACCATGGAGACAACATAAGCAAATAAAATGAATACATAGTATAGTTGTATATTATTTTATTTACAACCATACCTTTTAAATGCAAGTGACGGTTTTTGTAGCAAAAATAATTACCTGAGAGATGAGCAAAGTAAGATCTCTCCCAGCTAACAATTTCCTGTTCAATAAAAATCATAAGAACGTTTCCAGAGGAAATTTTATAAAGCAATGTTTGTTTAAAGAACATTTTCAAAACGTTCTTACAACACTTATACCACAAAAATGGACACCGTTCTATAGAACCTTTCAATTCTTTAAGGTTTGCAGGAAATACTTATAGAATTGTTGAATAAACGTTTCCACAAGTCCTAAAGAATTTTTATAACACAGTTACAAAGCAATCGCATAAAAATTCTATAGATCTTCGTTATACAATTTTTGTGTTGCATGATGTTCTATTTAGAGAACTTTAAAATCGTTTGATTGTATCTTCTAAAAACAAAATGTTTCACATTACGAATTGCTTAGTTGGTTTGTCCACCAGGGAGCAGTACATTTTAATGCGGAAAAAGTTTTATCGTGAAATATGTAGTACATAATGGTAATTTTTTGACGCGCCCTCAGTTAACCTTATTATTTTCTATGCTGCTGGAAATTTCATAAAAAAAATGTTTTCTATATTAATGAATTTAACAACAACTGTATATAAAATTGTCAGAAAGTAAGTATATGCATATTGGTGTTATCATTTCACCAATTTATATTGTATATATTTTTAATTAAGATTTGTCTGTTTCTTCACAATATGGCGACAGAAAGAAAGGCATTATCTTGTACTTCAAATGGATTCACACTAATATGACATTTTTGTATCGATTGCAATGATTATGGAGCAAATTGGTAAGCAACTACTATAACAGATTTATGCCATTTAATATCCACAGTGTTGTCATATTTTATTGTGGTATTTCAATCTTATTTAATAAATCTAATAAAATTCTTTAACTTCAACATCTAGAAGTGCAAATGGAGATTTGGAGTGGTCTAAATTAAATGTTACTAAATTTCTGTAAGAAAATCAATTTCTATTAGCAATCAAATAAATCTTATCAATCGCAATGAAATTTTCTTTCTGCAAGCAGATAAATATTTTTACAAGTCACGACTATATTATACAAATTTCCCCATTATACTTTGATCAAAATATTTCGTACTTTTACAGGCAGGTCTCGTCATATGGGATTATGGGAAACCTACATATATAAATGATAGTTCTATAGCGTTTCTTTATGGAACAAAAAGGATTTTGTTACTTATTTACTCGCTATAATGATTTTATAACAACTGTATTATTAATCTCTATAACTGCTTTAAAGAGTTTTTCTCTTAAGTTCGATAGCAGCTTCCATATTTGTAATTTGTTTTCCGCAGCAGAATTGTAACTTAACAACGCCTTATACAATAGTTCTATAATTAAACTATAAGCGACATTACGAAATAATTTTCTAAGAGTGCCACGGGAGATGGTATAATTCTTTAAAGCAGTATTTTGCATCAGTTTTACAGTAATTTGATTCTATACCTAAGCACAGTTGCTGTAAAATTGTGTTATTGTACACATTTATAGGGCTACATTAGCAGTTATATTATAAATGCTCTATAAATTATGTTCTAAGAACGTTCTTGCAACAAATTTAAAAAAACGATTCAATTTCTGAATGCTCAATTTAGTATTCTAAATGGAACTACAAAATATTAACAGAATATAAACCTCCTTTTTCTCTCTAAATTTATAGTACTTTGCTAGGTGGGCTGTATAACCAGATTCCATATAAAAAGAAAACGTGAATTTTTTTTTGCCAGTGTTTTGCTTTGCAAGCAATTTGGCAATGGTTACTTTGATACTAAGAAAGTCAAACATACAAACTTAAATTAGTTGTATTTTCAACCTTAACTGATTTTTAGTAATTTTGTTTTTACGAACCCTTCTCAAGTGATACGCCTATGGAATCTTCTCCGCTACAACCCTCACCTCTTTTATTCTATTTATTTATGTTTTCCTTTACTATTTTGTGTGTAGTAAGTTTAATTTTTACAAATTTAATTTAAAAAACCGGAACACCTTCCGCCTTCAATAATGTAAATCGAGTCTCAAAACTGCCACGCTGTAGAAGGAGAAACTGGGAGCTATTACGTGTTTTCCTTTATTTATATTTGTTCCAGTTGACCTTTACAGCCGCTACGACGAAGTTTTTAAAGTAATAAAATAGTTTATACCCAACATAAAACGTAACGTCTGTGTTTTCTTTTATTTGAGCCGGGGAAAGTTGGAAAATGTCTGAAGGATCTAATTTGACCCGAAGTGATTTGTAAATTGATGCGACCTCTGCTCGACTTTTTATATCCTCATGTATATTTCCATTAAAGGAAGTGTTCAGTATTCGACAAGAGTGCCCGGTTCGTAGCTGGGCCTGTTAGTTGTTCTATAAAAGTAAATCCTGCAAGGACGTGCACGGTTTGCCATTTTGCTCCTTCGTATTCCCCGGGAATATCGCGTAGATATGACACCATATAGTCACTTTAAAATTACACTTTATTTTAATAGTGGGTCTTTTACAAATTTTTCTTGAGCACCATTACCGGGGACGTTTTACATTAAACTACTTTAAAGACTTTATTTCCAGCACAAAATTTATAACAGAACGAAATATGTTTTTATTGTCTTTTTGTCAGTATATTATACAGGGATGGTCAGAAGTACGGAATAAAATTCATATATCTTGAATGAATGATTTTATTTTTAAACCCCGAAACACGTTATCAGATCTTGGTTTTTCCCATCTTTTGGTTATATAATAATTAATTTTTCTTCAGCCCCCTAAACCTCAGCTACCCCCACTTTTTTTTCAAATGGAAACATAAGGCATAAGGCAAATAAACAAGTTTTATGTTTTAAATAGCAAGGTTTTTAGGGTTGCATAAAACACCTACTTAACAAGTGAAAGAGAATTTAATTATCTTCAGTGTTATTCTCCATGAATCTGCACATAATAAAATAAAGAATTTGAAACTGTACCTATCACTGCTAACGCAAAAAATATATCTTTTTTATGTTGCATTTTTTTGATAAATAACCGGACAAGACGCCACTTTTCAACGATCTACCTTCGTCATCTGATTTCTTCAACTTGAAGTTGTCAACAATGTAGGCAACACTTCTCTCTGGGAAATTAATTTGGAACTAAGATAATAAAGTCGATGTTTTTATCCAGTCAAGGACTTGCAGGTGTCATCTTACAACTTGATAGCGCTGCCTGAATACTTTGTTTTTTTTTAATTAGTCGTTCATTTCTTTAAATAATATACTTAACAGTTTAAAAATGTGAAAAGATAATATTTAAATATTAAACGATTTGTAGCTGACAATATTTTGATCGCTAATTGCAAAGTAGATATGGCAATGCTGAAAAAATTTCTAAGGTATACAGGCAATGCAAATATGCAATGTCCACCTATTTTTTTTTTATACCTACCATCAATAGACAATTTTCCACCACTCATCTTATCTTGCTTCTACATTAATATAATCATTTAGCTGTTGGAACAATAATTATGTTATGATAAAGTAAATCGAATCTTGCGTAAACGTGTTGTAACTCAAATAGTTTGTTTATCATACCACTTAGGTTGAAAAACTGATAAGGTAGTAACATACTGATAGATAACCATTTTGTTTATTTGCAATTTACAGGAGAAAACAACTTACTGCTTTTAATATATAAAATTATTAGACTTAATTAAATTATTGTATTACTATCAATTCTGAACCATATCGTAGAATCTGCGTTTTTATGAAGAAATGCAAACTTCAGCTGCCTCTGCTTTTTTAGTACCTTCCTAGTTGGTTGACTGTATGGACTGATAAGAAGTACCTATGTGATTTCCCGTTACAAACATGTTGGGTACTAGGTACTTATTATTTTTTGTTACAACGCAGTGAGATCATACTGAAGTGTAGTAAAGGATTTTAAGATAATACTAAAGGAATCGAACCAATAAACTGTTCAAAGCGATTATGAGATTTAAAGTAGCAACTGTTACTACATACTTGTTTTATTTTTAAATAAAAATTGAGGTTAATAAATAATCTTTATTAATTGAGAAAATACGTTTACTTATAAAGATTAGTTGCCTTCTGGATTGTCTAGCCATGGATAGGAAGTCGGGCAAGGGATACAAGCCTTCAGGTATCTGTCATCGCCATCTGGTTTCTGCAGCTTACAGCTGTGGGGCGAACAGGCTGCATTCCTTTCAGGAAAATCGGTTGCGAATTCGGACAATGGCACGGGGTTCTTTATCCAATCAAGAACCTGTTTTTGTGTTACAAGAAATACATCGTCGTAGGTCGCGAGCGTGTCCAAGAACTTGGTGAATCCTTCCAAGCTGTTCTCAGTGAAATCAAACCAGTAAGAGTTTATGAGTAAGGTTAGAGGTGCCCTAGTGCCGTCACGTATCTTGTTGATTTCACCTGTCAACCAGTCGGCAATTTCGTCAGAGGTGCCCCTAAAATTATGAAATACTTATTAACTAGGGAGCAAGAAATAAAAAAACAAATACATATTAATAAATACTAAATACAATTTTTGTTATTAATTGTTCTAACAGGAAGATAATAATAAAACCAAATATATAGTTTCAATAAATCATGTGACTGTCTTTTACTAATTAATTTAGTTTAATTTTAATCTCAAATTAAACTGGCTAAGTAGGAGAAGTGATATTATTTTACACTTAATCATACTCAAATGGAACTTACGTAATATTACAGGATGCAACAGTATTACATTCGCTGTTGTCTACTCCATTGAGATCATTAATTGGCAGAATCCAGAAACCTTTAAATGCTTCATTTGGACATTTGGTCCCCAGAAGGCACTGTTGGGTGGTCTTGTAGTCGAGGGTATAGGGATACAGACGTTTGTCAGGCAAAGTTGGCCATGAACTGTCATAAGTCAATCCTGCAGCTACATAAGCTTTAATGGAGTAGTTACCAGCCAACTGTAGCTGAGGAGTTCTTACTCCGAGAATATCTTCTTCGGGGATGTTTCCAAATTTATTAAGAATTGTCTTCTGACCTCCAAATTCTTTCTCCAAAAGTTCTTCGTTAGCACCGCGCCAGTATGTCTGGAGGTTGTTCTTTCTGGAAATATGCAGTTATATGTTACACAATATTCTATTGCTATTAAATAAATACATATACTTATACATAACACTTAAGGAAACACTTACGTAATAGAGTGTACACCGATTTCAAATCCATAGTTATAGAGATCGTTTACTCTTTCGTAGTCTGTGTATTCATGTGGCACAAAGAAGGTAGCGCCAATTGGCTGTTGATCTGGGTTTACTCTACTGAACAGAAGAGGCTGCCAATAGTTGTTGTACAAATCATCAGTCACAGCTTCATCAAAAGTTAAACTGATGAGCTACAAATGACAGAAGGAACAATTAGCAATATTAGACAAAGTCACAATGCAGCACTGCAGAACCTTGTGAAACATCAAAGTATTACTTGAAGAAAGACTACAATTTTCTATAGATATATTTTTATATCACATTATATTTTGATAATACGTACTTGTGGAACGGTTTGATCAGAACCTAAAGGGCTTGTGGACGTTGAGCAGCGGCATCCATCTGAAGACTTACAAACATCAGCTGAACATGTTTCTGCTTCGACACCATCTTCGTAAACTGTTGGCACAGCCAAAGCTGCAGTACAGCAGAGAGTGAACAGCACTAGACTCCTCATTATGAATATCAGACTTCTACTGAAGATTAGCTGTTCTCATAAAGCTTATATATACTTCATATTTACGTATGTACGATTCTGAGATATGATAAAAGTAATTAATCAATACTTGTATAAACGTGTTGTAACAGATATTTTTTTTATTTAACTACTACTTATGTTAAAAAATAGATAAGGTGGTGATTAATACAAATATCCATATGTAGGTAAATTTTATGCACAGGTGTTTATATTAATATATATATCATATATTCAGAGGAAAATCACTAATTTATGGACTACAAATAGGTACCTAAATAAAAGCTAGAAATTATCTTTACATGTAATGTACTTTAGCAGTCAAGAGAATACTTGCATCTGATTTAAGAATTATATAGCACAAATCATAATTTTTCTTTATGAATTCGATTTTCATAAATTAAATGTTGATACTTACTTGTGGAAATGTTTCATCAGCATCTAACACAAACATCAGTTGTGTATCTGATTCTTTATCTTTGCTGTTGGCGTAGTTCTAAATAGCAAAGAATAGAGAGCAAGTTCTCATTGTCAGTTAAATCAAACTGCAGATTAGTTTTTTTTACAAAAATATGCTATGATTTACAGATACCTACTATACCTATATCCCAAGTCGCATGATAAAACCTTGTCTTGGTCTCGCAAGACTAAGACAGGCAAAACCATTACAAAATGAGACCAAGACAAGACTTGATAGCATGAATAGCAAGACAAGATTTAGATAAAAGAAGAAATGTTGCTACGACAAGAATTCTCGCAAGACATTATCTTGCCTGATCGAACAAGACTTTTGTCTTATTTTACAAGGCATTCTCAAATTTTTCAAGATATCTCGTCTGAGCCAACACTACTTCAGTTAAGTGAAGTATTAATTCCGTATTTACTGAGCTTGCACATTTTGCAAATTTTATTTGATCATTTTAATATTTTTATCTCTGGCTACTTATTTATGTAAAGTGTTTAGTCTACAGTCTGTTTCTATATCTTATTTAGAAAAAATATTAAATATCAGTTCCAGCGTTAGTGGTTTTACAAGGAAACTTAACGAATGCTTTTGTCAAAAACACTGCAAATAATAGATACATTTAAAATAAAAAAAATCTGGCTGTTCGCGATAAGAACATTAAGAAGAGATTGTCTGGCGTTGGTTGATTGATTGGTCCATTTTTATAAATATTACAGTTGATTAGATGGTTATCAGATGTATTGGAATGTCTAAAAATATATATGGATTACGGAGTTTAGGATTATAAAGACTTATTTAACAATACAATGTTCAAGTTACGCAGGATTTAAATACCACGAAAAATATTAGGTTCATACATATATTGCTATGATTACTATTGAGAACATTTCTATATCTGTTCTATTGTTTACGATTACCTCCTAATTATTTGGTAGTTTTTCTAGCCTAGGAAGGAATCCAGTGGTTTTGGGGCCATGAATTTTCTGCCTAATTTAAGATCTTTATTCTGAGCAACATCAGGACAATATGGCAGATGTGGAATAGTCTACATCTATCGAGTTCCTAAGCTAGTGTTATCATACTGAATAATCACGCGATCGAGTTTTCTCTTGAACTGCGATCTCAAACTGATGGAGTTGTTAGCAAAAAAACCCAGTAGTGATGGTTTCATTGGAAGCAATGTATAATTGACGATACCATCGTTCCATTAGATCAGCTTTCGTCAATAAGTGCTAGATTTTGTTCGACGAGTTGCCTTTCTGTTAGTTACTGACAATCTGGAGCAAATACGGTTGTTGTTAACAAGCTTAGAGAATGGGTCAGCAAACAGGACAAACATGCATACACTCAAGGTGGAGGATCCACTGCGATGCTACTTTGACCTTTGCTAAATAATTCTCACAGAATCCAATATAGTACCGAGCTTTACCGTGGTATTTACAATATTATTTTTTCAGAAAATTTGAAGGAGATATTATATAAAGAGGAGAGAAGATAGTAACTTGCTATGTAGAACAGGAGAAGAAAAAACCTATTCTAAATATAAGATCATATAAAAGGAAGGCTTCAGAACCAACATTTTATCTTTTGTAATAAATATTCAATTGAAACGTCCAAATGTTTTTATTAGGAGCCATTTGAACTGTAGGATAATTAGGATGGAGGCAGCTGACAAAATCTATAAATATAATTCACATGCCTCAGACAAAGAGCTAAATATTTTAGAGATTCAATAGTTGTTATGTTGTTGAGGGTGGTTCTATAACATTACGGTTGGAACTGCCTCTCATACAACAGTAGTCATCTGCTCTAAGTTCTCTGACTCTTTAGAACTGGTCTGCCAAACGTTTTGCTACTCTTAACAGCCAGTATCGTCACTGTTACCTCAGCCAAGACTTCACCGATATTGATAAACTTTTGCGTAGTTAATTTAACAACATTTTTCTTTCTTCCACTTTTTTCCTTTATAAATTGTCTTGATGCCTAAGACTTGTTATCAGTAAAATTAATCAGTTGGCTATTGTCAAATAAATAACATAGACAATATAAAATAATCTTGTATGTTTAAATGTATGCTTTTTACTTTAATTTGTTGTTTGTTTTAATAAGGTAAAACCATGTGTCATGAAATAATTGTTTTCTGATAACATTATTGTTTTGTTCCGGTGCAGTATATGACAATGATAATAAAACAATAATATCGATATCCTTAAGTGAAGTACTTTCATTTTTAGTGAATTAAAAAAAAATATAAATATAATACAGAGGAAAATTTCCTCGAAAATTTGCGCAGAAAACTGTATCCATTTCATATTTAATTTGATAGTAAGTTCTAAATTCCATAGTTAACCCTTGACTTCATCGTTAATAGGGAGAAAACTCGTACTTTCAGGAATTTATGCTACACCGATAAGGTGGATTAATTTAGCTACAAATAGCTGTCTCAATTTTGTAATAAATATCTGCTAAATTATTAACTCAGTGTAAGAGGATGAATTTTGGAGAATTTGTTAATGTTACCCCCGCGTTTAATGAAATTATGTAATTAAAATTAGGCTGTTCGAATTGGATATGTACTAAAATTTGACTGTTGGGAATGCTATAGAAGAGTAGATAAAGAAAATTTTCCTAGAACTTAAAATTTCGGATTACTTTAGTAATCTCTTTGTCAAATTCTGTCCCTACAGTTAATATTATGTTATGTTGAAAGCACAAACCAATACACAAAGTGACACTTTCCACATGTTAGGAACAAGAATTTTTCTACAAACTCATAAAAATGAATGAAAGATTAATGTTCTTAAATCTGTATTAATACAAATGGAAACAAAAGTAACATAACAAGGGCGCATACAAATACATTGGAATAAGAGAAGTATTATCTTCTTACTTATTATTAGTGATATTAATTGAAAGTACAGTTAGACGCGTTATGTCTATAATGTGGAAGTCAGCATGTGGGTTGAAATTAGCTTCTTCTAAAGCGGGTAACAAATACTGAGCAGAAATGTCTTCATAAGGCGTCAAAATCGTGGCTGTTGATTACTGAAATTGCAGTTTGAAGATGATGGAGTATTCAAATGAAGAATTTTGTTGAACATTTCTTTTTTCCGATTTGTAGTCTTCTAAATACAAGTACTTTAACGTGTAAAAAATTTGCTAAAAATACTTCCTCTTTTGTTAATTCTACCTTTTTAGTATTGCACCAATCAATAAAATAGGTGTATTGCATCTCATGTCTTTCTTTCGACTTTACGAGTCACAAATTCTAACTTGCTTCATTAGCACACAATCGCAAGCAAATGTTATTTTTAATTGCTACAGCAACAATTATTAATGTATACGAGGATTCTTTATAATAAAATATTTCTAATTCTATTGTTTTTTTTGTTTAAAATAATGCAAATTACAAACTAATTTTCTAACTTTCTGATGAAGCAACCTGAGACTCATATTCATATTTTGTCACCTACCTACCTAAATTTTCTTCAAATTTCTCACGCCGGGGATTTTTCCTACACCGTATGAGAAAATGAAACTTTCCGAACTAAATTGCATGTGATAAAGGTGTTAAAGAAGGACATATTATAAGTTACTTAAAGTGATTTTATACCTAATGTAGAAATTTAGATTTTATTCTTCATTATTAGTTTTATTTTTCATCTGCTTCACATATTTATTAAGGGAAATTTTTTGTGAAGTGTCTACAGGACAAAATGTTATTGTTAGGAATTAGTTTAATGAATAAAGCTACAATAACTAAGTATAATAACTTTGGCCATTAATACCTATGGAATATTAATATAAACGTATTGACTTTAATTGTTAAAACAATGTTTCAATATAGTCCTGAAATTTAGATTTTTTTAATTCAAGGATCTATTGTTCTGCACATAGGTACAACATTTGGCTGAGATGGTCCATGTAATCTGTAACTGATAGTGACTAATTCTAGATTGCATTTTTCATAGAACTGTAACCAAAATTTACTTCTATACAAATCATTATCGACACTTAATTCAATTTGATTTTTCTAATGATATTAAGTTTATACTTATAGGATTAAGTATTGTCATCCTCTTTTCTATATTTACTTAATACACACACATTTTTTTAATTAGAGATAATCATTTCCCAGAAAATTAATAAAACGTTTTCAATCCCCATTCAAGTTGTAATCAATAATTGACTTGCCATGTGTGATAAACACTTGACACAATTAAGTATCAGTCAGCATTCGATTCTATACGAGAGCAATGCTTTGACACCGTTTAAAATTATTTTTTGAGCTTCCTTGACATTTCACATATTACGTATAACATAAATCAGATGATAGATGCAGTTTATTTTTTCAACTGTCCATGTTTTACTTACAATGCAAATGATATTTGCATATTTGATTAAGATATTAATTTTTCAGTTGAGTTTTATTTTATGTGTGTTATCATTTATTCAATTAATATTAAGAACGGTGAAAATATGCCCTTGATCTTTAAATATTATTTGCTCATGTAAAAAACACTGTAGTTAAAATATTTGCCATCAAGGTATAATATGAAAACGCAAAAGAATACCGTCAATTAAGCAATTAAATCATGAGCATACTGTACTTTTATTTACTTTATTTTGCATCCTTATCAATTCAATAATTAAACATATTATACTACTATTTGGTAAGATGTTCATTGTATTCATGAAACAAACATAAAATAGTAGCAAATATTAGAACTCAAATCATTAATCGAATAACAAAAGTTGTAACTAAGTATACGAATATACCCAGACGTATTTTTCTTGAACTTGCTATCAGAAACATAATTCGAACGGATAACACAAATTTTTATGACTTAAAATAAAGTTACGTTTCTTCAAAATAAAGAAAATCAAATGGCTTTCTACAGAATAGCAAATTTACATTGTCGTATTGCTACAGTGTCTGTCATTTTCAACATTATCCAACGTTATGTAAATGAATTATATATTCAAATAAAAATTAATTTGAATTAGCCGAAAATATGTAAAGCAAAAATACAAGAACTGAATTCAATAAATAAATATTTATAATTTATATCAATTTGGACATATTCTCCATACTTTTGACAAAAAATTTGAAGATAATGTCTCGAGATTTGTAGTAAAAAATGCTGTAATCCACCGGAATTTTATACTAGTTACAAGATAATATCGGAGTTCTATGTTTGTGCATAATTTATAAACTATTTGTAAGGGCATAATGCAAATTTAACGACTGATAAAACGTGATCTCACTTTTGAAGTAAATAAATAAATCTACATTCAATTTTTCGGCTTCTTTCTATTGACTGATTTTTACAAACAGAAATTTTAAACTCTGAACCTCTAAAATACTCGCAATCAAACTGAAACCAAGCTTCACCCCCAATTGTCAGTCATTATCCATGATTCATGAAATTCTATGAAGTAATGATTCATGGAAACCCTATCATGCGTTCGCATTTGTCGAGGGTTGCTCACAAACGGGGATCGATTTGCAAATTAAATGCATTATTTTGATAATTTTTGCATTTTGTAAAGTACGGTTTACGAATATAGCGGTTGCTAAATAATAAGCTTTTGAAATTGTTTAGATAATTATAAACTGGATAAAATACATACATCGGTTTTAAATTATTATGCAGTAAATAGTATAAGAATCAAATTCATTGTTATTTTTATATATTTTTAGGTATTAACAATATTGTGTGAAACTAACTACTCTGCAGACTAAAGCCCAAACCAGCGTTGAATTACACCAACAGTATCTACCCATATATTCTTTATTATTAGCTTTTGTAACATTTTCTTTTACTGTATTAGAAAGGTATTTTACGCTAATTTAAATAAAATCTCCTACAATTGCTATCAATGAAGTCATATGTATGTTCTCTGATACCAAACATCTAGGTATGCTAATGAACAAAGCTCTATTCAATAACTATTTAAAATGAAAATTAATCTAGCTAAATTTACTAACCTGATTTAATGAAAATATTCTATAAATATCTAAGTTCACGTTTGAAACTGTGGGAACTCAAAAATTGAAAAATAATAAAGAATATATGGATAGATATTGTGGGTGTAATTCAACGCTGGTCGGGGCTTTAGTCCGCAGAGTAGTTAGTTTCATACAATATATATTTAAAAAAAAACGATTACATAAAGGGTACAATAAAGTATTTCGCCTGATTAGAATTGTCATGATCGTAGGTAACTAACACGTACAGTAAAGTACCACTTCCCTCACGTGTTAAGTAACTAACTATTCTTTAACACAACTTTTGAATTACTTAAAATATAACTTGATTTGTCATCGAGTCCATTAATTATGATATAATTTAAAGGGACAATGTATTATATCATAAAATGTTGATTTTTTAAGTGAATATCCATCTATTCATCCCTATATATTACTATTATTGTACTATAGGCAATATTTTTGATAGTGAAAGTACGAGAGCTCTAAGTTTGCTTCTAATATGCCACTTTGTTGTCTGGTCCTCATGTAACGACCGCACGTTAACATATTGTATGTAGGAGCATAATTTGAGAAGTTTGGCCATTGTTATGAAACTTGATACAAACACTCTACGTCGTAGTGTATGATATTGATGTTCTATGTAAAAGTTTATAGTTTATAATGGGTCCCGTGCTCCGACAAAGTTTAAAGTTTTTTTTTTCAATTTTACTATCAGCTTTTTTCTTCAGCCAGTAGTTGTAGAATCAATCATTTTTTTGCTTTTAATCGAGCGTCAGGTATTTAATAGACTTATACAGGATGTTTTATCGATAATAAGAGAAGCGCTGGTGCCTATACAGGGTGATCACAACTTATCCAAAAAAATACCATGTACAACGTATCTAAGCATTAATATTAAGGGATTATCTCTTACAAATTAGATCTGTTGAATGGTTACTGCAACAAAATGTTCAAAATACTGTATGTACTGCTATACTTGCACTCCCAGTATATACAGAGCGATTGAAATTGATTTGGAATATCCTTGTAAAATTTGACTCAGCTGTTGGATGTCAGTAAATTTTCTTTTTTAATTGTAAGTGTTTCCCGAATGAGCGACATACAAAATCTCCAGAAAATTCGTTTACTTGACATAAAACTATAGCAGTCTCTAATTTAAGATATTATGTAAAATTCAGCTGCATGAGAAAAACACGAACATGCAAATAATGCTTGACAGCATGCAATGCTGTATGATACAAAAAATTACAATTTTAAACTCCAGTGCAGAGGTATACAACAATATTAATGCTGTACTTACTAATACTATGTAAATGTGTAAATTAATATAGATACATGCCTATTTGAATAAGAATATTATGTAGATTTCAAACAACGCAATAAAATTTAAAATTAAATGGCTTATAAGTGGATAATATTGTCGTACCTTAGATTTTATATCGATTAGTTAGATCTTTGCATTCGAAGATAGAAAAACATTTTTCATTCCATTCTAAATATACAACTTTGGAATTTTTATTAATAACTCAATATAACGTCAACTTGAAATATTTTTGGAGATATTTTATTCATCTAATAGCAGATTAAGTCAGACAAGATTAAATATAACAAATTAGATATTGTACTGTCAGTATAAACAAAATTACAAATTTACATGATGAAGAAGCAGTAGGTATTTATAATATATTTATAACTATAATATCTCTACTCCTCGTTATAATCACAAGGATTAGGGGGTGGCATATTATTATCAAGCAAGCCGTATTTATACTCATAAACGACTTACGTTGATAGGCCCTAACCACCATTCAGTGCAGGAATGAGGGAAAAATCTGTTTTGAAAGAGTGTCATTATTATTGAAATAGCATGTACATGACTATTATAATAGTTGATAATTGTGTTGACAAGGTAGTTAAATAGAGTTAGGTCTATTGAGGCATTCTTAATATTTATAACATCCTAAATGTTTCGTATAGCAAACAAATATATATTATATTTATGATCTAAGAACTACAACAGTTCAGTAATTAGCCATTCTTTGCATTGCACGAGGCTATTTTTTTTTCAACGTCCAATTTATAAGAAATAAAATGTTTATATTCTTCCGGAAGCTCACCTACCTTTTAGTTTGTTAATTATGTTCCTGTTTGCGTTAGAATTTATAATTTTTGTAACACCTTTATTTTGACATTTTCCGGAATATTCCAGGCTATATTCTATTTGTTTCTCGACACGTTCTCGATATCACAGTAAATTCGAGAACTCTAAAAATCTATATAAGCAGATCAATTCCGCAGCCAAATGCGAGTAACAAACGTCAAAGTAAAGCGTTGACAGTTGTGAAATTGGGTTGAAGGATATTTCTTGTATTATCAAGAGTGACAATAATGATTGTTTGTTTACGTGACGTGTTTCAACGATAACCTAATTTCGAGGATTTTAAGAATGAATATCAGAGGTTTCATAAGACTTTTAACAAACTGTATATGTAGAACAGCATAAATGCACAAAGTTAACTCTCGTATGAATATTTAGTTATAGGGAAAACTGTAACTTGCAGCAAACTTTAATCTACCACCTAAATTGCAATTATTACCTGGCCTCGAGAAAATCACCCACATAATATTATGTGCTAAATTCGTAGTTTGCGGGCCATTAACTTTATGTGTTTGATACTACATTAAAATGCACAAACGTTCGCCAAATAACAGGCACTGCAGTTTCTCCTGCACTAATTCTAACCACGCGAAATGCATATTCTCACGTGAACCGCGTATGTTGTGGCAACCGCCCTATTTTACAGTTTCACGACATCGGGCTCGTATATCCCGCTTTCTGCGTCCTGAATCATTTTAAAATAAAAAAGCGAAATACCGTGTTATGCATTTTGGGCAACATGCAAATTTTTTATTGCGGATGAGTAATGGCAATAAATTAAAAAAAGGAACAGTTAGACTATATTGGGTACATGAAGGAATTGAAAGAAGTGAAAAATTAACTGATGACGCATATCGTTCGCAGATGAGGAATTTTTAGCTTACATCATTATGATATGATCTTTGTACTAAGATATTTTGCTAAATATTCTCAATTTCATACCATTTCCTTATTTGGATCTATTATTATAGTCCTTATAGTAAACCTTTATTCCCTAAATAATGATAATCAGTTGTATATGTAAATTTCGGATATATTTCGACGTTCAAAGGTTTCTGTTGTCCTTTAATGGCTAAAAATGGCAAAACATTTGATACCCGAAGCTTCTCACCCACACGATATTTAATGAAATTAATTATGTCTTATCCTGATATATTACGGTCTCTTTCGCGGGTGACAATATCAGAACATGCAAGGAAACAATAAACGTTTCTCAGGAAAGTAAATGTTAAAAAGGGAGGGGAAGGATGGCAACGTAATGTGTGTAATTGTTATTGCTATCAATAATATAAATAAGTCCTTGTATACAGGGTGTTAAAAACCAACCTTCTGCTTAGGCAACCATAAATGATAAATGTATGCCCAGTATTAAAACTCCAAAAATCTCGTGATTATTTAGTTCTCGAGTCGCGCTATCAGAGGTTAGAAAATCACGCACGACCCGCGTGCCTGCTTGCAGAAGGGTGTGTTACAGTTGAGACGATGTAATAATTTTAAATAAATAACATTTTCGTACAATCGTTCTGAAATATGCACTTACTGTCATTGTTGACACATTCTGTAAGTTGAATATACAACACTGTGGTTTGTTTCTATAGAAATAAAAAAAATAATAGTGTCGTTTGAGTTCATAACAGCATTAATGCGGTAAGTAATTCTTTTCACCAACAAATGCTGGGCTCATTTATTGTAAAAATTAAAGGCGCAATTTGTACAATTCTTAAACGTTTGATAGTTTTTCCCTCGTTTTTATCTATTGCTTTTACAGTAATGAATTTTCTGTATTACTTATTGAGTTAGATATGTTAGGATTAGAATAAACTTCAGTAGTTCTGTCTTCAAACACTGGAATGGAGTCAAATTCATTGTCACTGCCGCTGTTGGTATGTAAAATCTTATCAGCAAACTCTATTTTCTTTGTTATAGACTCTGCAACATATCCTTCAGCGACACCAGAAGACCTAAAATTACATTTTCTGTTAGTCAAATAATACATCAATGTTATCACTAAAACCTCCAGCCCCCATGACGTTTGAGTGCCATAACACCAACTCCAGTATTTGCTAACAAAGTCGCCGACATCCTTCTAAAAACATGTTCAGTATAGGATTTTGGATCTTGCAGTTTTAAATATTCGGCAATTTTTTGTGGTATTTGTCCTAATGTATTTATACCCACAAGTTGGTTTACATATTTTCCCTGACGAACTGAGTAGAAAAATCGACGAGAGTTAGTCTCCTTAGGTCTTAAGCCTGTATATTTTCGCAAAATCGTCAAAAAAGGGACTTTTTCATTGGCCTTGTCAGTGATTGTGAAAATTCGACTAATATGTGTTTTGATATCAGGCACTTTAACAATGACAACTGAACCTTCATCCGTAATGTCATCAACTGTCATCTTCATAAGTTCATCGCGCCTAAGAGCCCCAGAGACCCATTATCATCACTGCTTTCATCATAATATAGGTTTCATCGGGGGCTTCCAGCAGGAATTTGTTCATCTCTTCTCTGATTTTTTCGCATGATGTCCAATATTTTTCTTCTTTAGAAATGATACTAACTTCTTAAATTGCGATATATCGACACCATTATTTAATTTGATCGTACTTTTAAGCATAGAGTACTCTGCCCGTAAGCTTCCCGGAGACTTCAATATTAAATTTCTCTAAACAAAATAAGCCAACAAAGTTTTTTCAGATATCTCCGCTTTCTTCTCATTCAATCATTTCCTGAAGGCATCATAGACTTTTTCATACTTCACCTTTAAAACATTATACAACTATACGGTTGGTTAGTGGCTAACAGAATCTCGTAAAATGAAAAATCTCGACTTCGTCTCAATTTTTCATCGTCAAACTTTTCCTCGATTCTGTTATACTCCACTTACCAATCTAATAGTGTAATATACTATTTTCAACAGGTTTTCATCATAAAACAGTACAATGGAATAAAAATTATACGTATCGATAAACGTTTCAGAATTTTTTTTTATCTCAACATATTTACATAAACATCCTTGAACGCGTATGCCAAAAAACAAGCAGTCCCCCATTAATCCTTCCAGGGGGTATATGAAACAGAAAGGCGCTGCAGGCACTTTATTGATAAATAAAACCGGTGACTGGAACAAAATGAAAGATGTATTATGGCGGCACTAAAATGATAGAATGCCAATGGCGAACGCGAACCGCAACATCAAAAGCGAATAAAATATCTGCCAACAAATAAACCCAGTTTGATATTTAAGACGGAGAAATAAATGAATACGAATGGGTCATGTAAGCCAAACAACTTTTCTTATAATGTAGCTGCAACAACGTACGGAATTACCAAATTGATATCGCCTTTATTTTTACGACGCTATTATACGACGTCTTAATACCACGTACAACCATGAAAAAAACATGACCGGGGCGCAAACTTTTTTATTTCTCGGTCGTAAATGAGGGCGGTGAAACGTTTTCTGTCACCTTGGCGAGGCGTCTACGGGCTGTCACATTCGCAATGGGGTCGAAAACAGTCAATTTTGGACCTTGGGGTTTAGTTGAAATATAAAAAAGTCGGAATAATAAAAGTTAAAGTTTTTAATACTGCCTGGAAGTATTCAGATTTATATTCAACATAAAGTTTGAATCCATACGACAAACTGTTCTGTATATAGTGCTTTCGGAAAGTAATGAATAAATTCATTATATTTTAAATTGAGAAGTTTTCGAAAAAATCCACTGGCACGTCGATTTTGTTTTTAAAAAAGGCACTTTTTGACATACGACCCGTATTTGTGACGTCATCATTGTTCGAGATATGACGCAACCCCAAATTTTGACCATGCTATTTGAAAGAGCGTGTCATTTTACATACACATCATGAAAAATTATGGTGTTACATAACAAAAATTTCAAGAAAATAATGTTTGAAGATTTTAAAATTTAATTTTCACGATACTGAAAATGATAATGATTATGTAAAAAATCGACTAAATTAAATGTTCAAATTGTGCACCGTTGGCTGCCTGACAGTAGCCAAGACGATTAATAAATTCTTTTTGGACATTATCAATAACTTCAGGAGGTATACGATGTATCTCTTGACGAATCCTTGCTTTTAAATCTTCTAAATTAACTGGTCTAGTAACGTATACTTTGCTTTTTAAGTATCCCCACAAGAAATAATCTAGGGGTGTCAAATCAGGTGATCTGACTGGCCACTCAATCGGTCCCCTTCTACCTATCCAACGATTCGGGAACAGCTCATCTAAATAAGCACGGACAGGTGTTGCATAATGGGGAGATGCACCATCTTGTTGAAAGAAAATGTCACTTCTTGGAAGATCATGTCTCTCTATATCTGGATATAAAGTTATTAGTTCAGGAATGAGGTCGTCTCGAAAAAAATCCAGATATCTTGCACCAGTTAGGTTGACGTCAAAGATATAGAATTCTTCGGTCGACTATACCATCCATGGGGATTCTCGGTAGGCCAATAACGGCAGTTTTGCCTATTGACATGGCCGTTGAAAACAAACGTAGCCTGGTCAGAAAAAATTACGTTTTTTACGAAATTATTATCATTATTGCATAGCTCTTGCATTTGCTCGCAGAATTGATTTCGCCGATCAAAGTCGTCTTCAGATAGCAAATGAACAAGGCATACCTTATAAGAATGATACTTTGATTTTTCCATAATTCTGTGAACTGTGGACGCTGCCATATTGAAATCAGAAGCCAATTGGTTAATTATTGAGTGATGATTTTCTTGTATTGCCAACAAAACATTAAGCTCATCATCTACTGATTTTGACGGTCGACCATAAATAGGAAAATCACGAACATGTCCAAAGTTACGGTATTTAGACTTAATATTGCTTACCATGCTTTGGATAATGGGATGTGGATCAGGATGAGTTTCATTGAACAGTACAACTGCTTCTTTTTGGGTGCGCATCTTATCTCCAAATCCGATCATGCAAAGAATTTCAATTCGTTCTCGTTCAGTTAATTTAACCATTTTTTTTTATAAAATGACAAAGTTACTACTCAATAAACACTTTAAAAGATTAGAACTAGAGAAATGACTCAAAAAACAAAAAAAAACTATTTAATAAAGTACGATTTCAAGTTTTTATCTGACAGCAATAAACAAGATTCTCAGTCGCTAAGGCTACTGTCAGACAACCATGATTTTTGACGATGCGTATGTAGAATGCGATCTTACAAATGGGTAAATTGGCGGTTGCTATTTAAAATAATTGTCGATGACGTCATATCTCGAACAACGATGACGACGAAAATAAGTGAATTATTGCTTTAGATTACAAACAAATTTAATATGCTTTATCAATTATAATATTATTAGCTTTGTATCTAAGTTGTCACATTTGTAACATAAATTAATTACTTCAAGTAATTCCGTTTATGTCAGCATGAGCTGCAGTATGCATACGAGTCAGCTAAATTAACGCTGGTGATGAATTTCTGGCTCTATTATAATATCGTGTCTTGATTTCAGCACATCATCTGCGGTTCAATTCAAATAAAATCAAAATATTAAAGCCATGAAATGGGAGATTGTATTTTAGAATTCAATTTAAAAGCCATGGCAGTAATATATTTTCTTTTATTTTATAATATTACAGTATCTGATTTAATTTAGAAAAAAACAAATATTTTTTTTTGAAAAATAATAAATAAACTATTAATTTTATAAAAAGATTATCGTAGTATTAAAATTAAGTATTGCAAAGCATGGTCAGTTTTTACTGAAGTATCATCATGAAAATTGCGTTTTGTTAAAAATTGTAGATGCAACTGTAACGTCCACAAACAATATGTCAAGCTTTTTCAACTGTATCGAACCATATTTTGTCTTTATTAAATTTCCCCCAAAATTCGTAGAATAAATTCATGTAAGGAAAGATTTCCATTTAAACTAGCGCTTACGGAACATCGAATCCATAAAAGATATGAGTGTGGAATAAGTTGCTCGAGAGCGGAGCGTAGAACCGGCTAGATCTCAACGGAGACCAAACAGCCCACGAATTCGCAAAGTTTGCGGGAAGCCGACCAATCCGACGCTAATTTGCCAATCCACCAATAACTTTAGTTTCGAACAATTTACTTCTATATGAGACTGCTTCGCAGTTTCTTATTAAAGTTTCGTTTATTACACACCATATATTTTTAGTCTAAGCCTGACTCCGTCTAACTTTTCTCGTTAAATTAATTATCAAATCTGGAATTTTATCAGAATATTTATTAGTTCGAGCACATAATAGAGAAGGATGTGTCTATTTACGGGTTAATACAGCTCTCAAGTGAGCGTACAAAAATTTACTCTGAACTAAGCAACTGACATGTTAAGGCTGTAATGTTCGCAATTTTACAAAGCCGTTTTTAGACGTCCACGCCCTTTCATATTTCTCCTCGATGGAAATTCGTATTAAGATGGAGCAAGTTTTAATCAACTAATACAAGTCTATTTTACTAGACAGCAGAGCAAAATTGTCAAAAAAAAATTAGATCTGAACAATATTTCGGTCGCAATATTGCCCACATTTAAGACTGCGGTGAGACGTTGTTAGGCACTATTATAAAAAAAGAAAGCTGTAGGCTAGTAAATCAAGTCTTCATATAACAGACAATTGCCTCAGATTTCAAGTTTTTGCATTTATATTCATCAAATATGTCCGCGAAGAAGACATGTTTTGCTAAATTTCTGCATACAATTGCCTAACTTACAGGGGCACAAAGTTAAATTTGCCGTTGAAGGTGCTAATGGGCGGAGCCTGATAAAAGCTACACTGTTTGGCCGAACATTATACCCTTAAGTACGTGGTGTATTACTCAATATTATTTTACACGTTTTATTGCACTTCTACAGGGTGTTAAAAAAGAGTGTAAAATATTTCAGGAGGTAATAGTATGAACCAAAATAAGCAGAAAAGCCTTAATAAACATAGATCCGCAAAGTAACGGTTGCAGAGATATGCACCACTATTCGTTTTTCGTTTTTCACTAATGTCTTCAAATATCCCCAAACAAAGAAATCTATAGGGTTCAGATCAGGCGATCTTGGAGGCCATAAAACAGGTCCGGCCTGATCTGAACCCTCTAAATTTGTTTGTTTGGGGATATTTGAAGACATTATTGTATGGTACTCCTGTAAATAGCCTGGAAGAGCTGCAGCTACGGATTAATCAAAAGTGTCAAGAAATCCAAACCAAGGAGGATGTTTTCGAAAGAGTTCGAATATCGTTGAGACGAAGATGTCGTGCCTGCTTGGAAATGGACGGAGGGCACTTTGAGCATATTCTGTAACTTTGTTTTTTGTTTGTTAAAAGCTTCCTTTGTCGGTGTATTCCTAATAAAATAAGATGTTTGAAAAACGAATAGTGGTCCATATCTCCGCAACCGTAACTTTGCGGACCCATGTTTATTAAGACTTTTCTGCTTATTTTGGTTCATACTATTACCTCCTGAAATATTTTACACTCTTTTTTAACACCCTGTATAATAAATTTGCAAGGGTAAATAATATATGAAGGCATTTAAAATCATAGATTTTTCGTATTTCCAATAAAAATGGGAATGCTTTCAAATATTATTTATTCTTATGCTATGACTATGAAAGTCACAAACAAAATAATGTCTCGCCATATGTTTTTAATTCAAATAGAATAATTTCTGTATAATATCATAAGCGGGTGTAAGTTATTTCGAACGGTTTTGTACTCTTTTATTGATGCTTTAAAAAATATTGATTTGACAGGTTTTCTAACGTTTCACAGCATAGAGCCTAGTATTTATAAATAAGTACTTAGATGCAGAAAGAAGATTTTGTTTCCAGTTTGCAATTTGATTCCATACCTATACAGTGTGTCCCAAAAGTAAACTGCAATTTATTAATCTCTGTAAAATCATTTCAAATATTTTAATAATTTAATCATAATTATTGATATTATTATAATATAATGTTTATAACTACTACTATTTGAAACAAAAGTTTGCTATAACAAGTTGAATAAAATAAAGGTTGAGATTATATTATTTGTAGATAATAACATGACGCAGTACGTAGGTACAGATGTTTTATTTTATTATAATTAATATTATTAAACAATGAAGTTCAGACAGCTCTTTATTGAATAAACTGTTTAAATCAATAATTTCCAGGTTTGACCTATTTTCAAAAATTTTATAGCTAAGTAGTTGAGGATCTAATGAGATGGTTATCATGTAATGACACACACAAGATAGGTTTTCGGAAATAAGAAGCAAATCAAAATTTTTTTGTATCAGATCAAATAAAAGCATTTTCAGGACCACCCTTTTAGGACCGGTACCTAACTTCCTGACATATTTGAGAAAAACGTTATGCTAAGGTTTTCGCCACCATTTGATCAGTTAATATGTCTGTATTATGCACAAGTGAGTCACGTCTGAGATATGGGATCTGCTTTTGGGGCCTCTCGTCTCATGCTGGGGCCGTTTTATAGCTCAAAAGAGAGCTCTTAGATGTATGTTTGGTCGCTCTTCCAAACAAACTTGTAAACCATTTTTACTTCATGTAAGATTTTAACACTGCCAGCACTTTTGTATTCGAAATGTGTTTGTATGTTTATTTAAATAGAAATAAATGTATTGATGTTAAGGTGCCCGTATCCCTCGCCGTAAAATGATCAAATTTGTGGTGTTTTTTAGGTACTGAAATCTCGAAAAATAAAACACGTAGAGCAAAAGTAATATCAAAAATGGAATTATTGATGTTTTGTTTATCCACTTTTACTATTTAAACTTTCCTCAAATAATGTAAAAACTTTTAAAATGCATTTGTAAGACACATTATAACGCTATTCTAACCCCACATTTTAACAATTATTTTCACATACTTAAAAACAAACGTGAACAATATTATATGCAGAACTATGTAAGCTTATGTTATAACAATGTTTACATCTATAGTTGAATTTAAAAAAACATGTACTTTGAAAGATTTCAGTACCTAAAATTTTGTTGGATAAATCGCTTTCTGACGTTATATATTGATTTTACTTCGGTACCTTTGAATATTTGCAGGTGGCATGAAATAACATTCTTGTTATTTACTAAACTCTATATTATTCAGTTCTTAAATATCTAAAATTACTTATATTTGGAGAAAACACTATTTCAAGAATACGGCGCCCTTAAGGATATGCATGCGCACAATACCAGGCAAGTGAATCAGTTACACGTGCCATTTAATAAACGACGGATTTCCTATAACTCTCCCAACTGTATGGGACGAATTTTATTTAATAAATTAAAACCAGACATAAAAACTGTGATACATTAAATTCATTTAAAAGCATTAAAAGAATTTTTAATTGAGAAATGTCTATATACACTGGAGTGTCTGTGTGCATATCTGTGTTTGTTTGTAATATTTGTTTGTATTAGTTTGTAATATTTACTTGTGACCATTCCTATACAGTTGTACTGTCTTTTGGATAATAAACATTATTATTATTATTATTTAACGTTGTACACACAGTAAAATTTCGAATATTAATTTTAGAAATACCTTGTAGAAAGAAATATTATTTCCAGTTTATTAGATGCATTATCTAATAATTTTGTGTAAATCAAATTTATTTATTTATTTATTTATTTAAATATTAAGGGACACAACGGGATAAACCCATAAACAGCATTCACAGATAAACATAACCTAACATCGTATCATACAATTGTCTATTTAACAATTTTATAACCTTAAAAATAACTTTTTTAATTTAAATTTTAGTGATATAACCGAAATCCATAAAAATCCATATCAGAACAAAAATTATTAGACGAACGCATCATTCTACAAATGGGTGAATTGCTCGAATTCATAAACATTAGATTTTTTTATACTATCCATTCAGCATATTTCCCGCATCAAAATTCTTACTCCAAAAAGAACATGGAAAGAGAATTCGCTAATAAGGATATTATTAATTGCGTGAGAGTTAGTTTCTCCAGTTACAAAAAGCCCTACCAAATTACTCTCACAAACCGGAGCTTTATATTCCTCCAGTTTGTTTTAACAACACTGAATAAATTTAGTCCGTGGTTAGATATTCTAAAGCACTCCCACGACTATTTTTTAACTATTCGGTTCGCCTAAAGTCCGCAGCGGCAATATACGTCCATAAATCATAAAACCAAGCAGCGTGTGATGCCTTCTACAAGGCGACCTTCTTCCGCAAAGGATCCAAAGTTCCCGGAATCCCATTATAAATTTCGAGTACGTGTTAATTATTTCCTATGTGCCGTAAAGTATGGGAAATTATTTCGTAATTTATTGGGTTAGCCACTAGTGTCTGAGGAGAAATATTACTGTCCTGTTGGTACCTATTTTAAGAACACTCTGTGTGCAGGAGGACGCATAGTGTGTACCAAAGAATCAGATGTACGTGGAGAATTAAAGAATAATGCAAATTTACCTTACACGCTAAACTATTAACGGTTTAGAGACGAACAATAGTACTATAACACTACTAATATGGTAAGAGGGTCTTTACTGGTGGACAGAAGGATATGACTAGTGAGTCGAGTGAATCATTTGTAAACATATCAGATTAAACTGATTGAAGAAGCATGGTGTGATTGAGGTAATAGAAGATGTTCTGTTGGTTTAGATAAACCAACTATCTGATACATAGATTGAGCCGAATGCATTATGGGCAACATATCTATATGATAAATGTAACGTTTAGTTGATATTTGTAGATTTCTAAAGGTAGAGAATGAGCGTTATATTTCAAAAAAGGTTAAGAGCTTAACTAAAGAAGAGGTTGCGATGAATTAGTTAATATGGTACTTGAGGATATCAGTTGTAAAGGCGATACTTTGGTAGTGCAAATACCTGACTCAAAACCTAATATCAAAAGGACGTTTACAATAACAAATGAGATTGTAAGCGGTGTATCGGTCTCGGATATGTATAGAAAATATATGGACTGTAGGTCCCCTAAAACATGTTAGTCTAGATTTTTTGTTACTTATGCTAAAGGGAAATGTACAAACCAGGTAATTGGCAAAAACACAATTGCCAAAATTCCATACAGAATAATAATTTAAATTTGGATGATTCGAAAGGCTATACTTCAGCTACGTTAATAGTCAATAATACTGGAAGTGATATTCTCACTTTAAAAGACATTGAAGATGGCGAACAAACGCAGTAGCAGAAGGGTACTTAGATGATTGTATTTCTAAAAAATGTGAGGTAGCCACTCAAATAATTACGGGAGAAAGTACTGCTACTACTTCAAGTACCTAAAACGTTGCCTTAATTTTGAAAATTTTGTTACTACCACAAGTACTTTAACGAACAGGAACTCATCTCCACCAGCAGAGCCAATATTTCTTCAGGGGAAATTCCCATTAGTAATTTAACTAATTGTACCATAAATTTTATTGATGTTAATTTAAACCTCAATTTAAACTGTTTTCAATTTTTATAAATAAAAATAAGTAATAAAAAATCTGTTTGAAAGAAAAGCATTATTATACATTTTTAGGAAGTTTGTGTATCAATAAAAGAAGTCTATACACTACTCTTACAGCTATTTGAAGTTTCTACTTGTTTGCCTCCCGAGGGAGCCAAACTACTACTTTCCTTCCTGAAATGAGGGAGTGAAATAGTATTTTTTTGTTATGACATGCAGTTAGGACAGCCTTTAGTGCAATTCAAGAACTATATTAGAACTACAAAATAAAATTAATGTTAGACATTCAAAACAATAATATGTAATAAAAATAATAAGTTATACCTTTTCAAGTAGCTCTTAATAAAATCCAATGTATTCAAATTTGGGTAACGTAGGGACCATGCGATAGGACTTCCTGGGCACTATGGCAAAATGGATTCTACATCATTTAATTGAATGTAAGAAAAAGTGAGATAGTGAAATACTTCCTTGCCTATATGGCAGAATGAATGCTACATTAATAGCACAGTATAAGGAGAGTCTAGTCTACTAGTCTATCTACTAGAGAGTCTACCTATGCTGTGTTAATAGTCTGCTTGTCATAGGTGCGAGACAAATATATTGAGGGGGTTATTATACATAGTGTGCCCAATAGTTAGAGGCTGAATAGGAATACACTTATAGCTAGGTAGGTACTTTTAAATTTTCTATAAATTAAACAACAAATATAAAAACAGTTGCGGATGCACTGTATAAGTATACAAATATAAAAAGGAATTACCCTAATAAGAAAATCATTTATAGATTTTTTTTCATATTTTGATAAATTTCGTCGTATGTCCAGATACTTATTTCAACGTCTCGTTTTTGTCGAAAATAAAATTAACCCTACACTTCGGAGGTATGTAGAACTCAGCTCCCTATCAGCAATAAAATGTTACTTCATATTTTTAGTTTTTCCCTTCTCAAGAAACGCGCGAGAAGCGTTGAAAAAATGTATCCCGTCTTACTGTTTGACAGCTGTCAATAAAAAACAAAGGAATCGAATCGCATTTCCGGTAGAACGGGTGAAGACGTGATAGATTGCATTGACAGGAAATTGTTTATCTCCATCTAGTGTACCAAACGGCAATAAATGTATTGGAAATTTTCACCTTGTCTTTTTTATGAAATAGAGATTTGAAAATAATTTGATTTATTGATCGTAAAACAAACAGGAATGGAATTCATTTTTATGACACTTTTATTCGTGTTCAAGTATACCCCGCAGGAAATACAATGTCAATAGTTGTTCGAAATATTACTAATACCTAGATATTTATACTGATACATATGTCTGAGCATGTGATATTTTTTTATATATTTATGTCTACTGCTAACGTTTATTATTATGTTAGTTTATTATTATATATTATTTTTTAATATCCAAAGATATAGGAATAACAACACATCCGCACTCCACATTCTAAATTACAGCGGTTGGAACGAAAAGGAAAAGCCAACAGGAATAATAAAACCCACCGGAAATAAGTGGATTTAATTTGCGCGCCGGAAAATTCCTTATTAATTATTGAGAATGGCGAAATGAGCAATGCATCCGACATGCCGACACCGGCTACATCTCCCGGCGTTCCTGCTGCGGCTTTATGAGGGGTTTGATGGCCCTGACGCGTCGTGACACACTCATTTGCATGGAAATATCCCCCAATTCGTGCAGTTTGTTCCAGCATCCTGCGGGCCAAGCCGTCGACTTATGTTACAGCCGTTTCTACAACCGCAGCATCAACTCGTCTTTTGGAGAATTGTCTTTAGTTTTATCCCAACAGCGAATCGTATAATTACCTTCCCAGGGCCTGTTAGCACCTTTTGTGTCGCTCTTTGTGTTATTCTCGTTTCGGTAACGGTAATGGTGCTTCACGGGAAGAAAAACGGAGATGTTCGTGCAATTCTAGATACGGTTGTTATAATTTGAAGCAGGCTAGGCAGTACTTTACTCAATTTTGTATAAAGGTTTTGTAATAGCAACTTGCCGTATTGTTATTGCTTTGGAAATACATATCTGCTTTATTATAGCGGCAAATAGTATTATTTTGTTGTCAGTAACTAAATTCTTTTATATATTTATTCTCGACCAAGAAG
This sequence comes from Monochamus saltuarius, assembly GCA_025584915.1. Lineage (NCBI taxonomy): Eukaryota > Metazoa > Arthropoda > Insecta > Coleoptera > Cerambycidae > Monochamus > Monochamus saltuarius. The sequence continues at coordinate 654,188 of CM046723.1, read as the reverse complement.
TTTAATACGTCTGTTTTCCGTGGATTAAGAGGATTTTAACACAATAGTGGATTATAATTTATAATACCACGCTTCAATTTTATAGCATTTTATTGTTATTAACATGAACATTTATCTCAGGAACGGTGATTTTGACGGAGATTATTTAAATTCACTCGATAAGGAGTTTCTGAAAGACTGGGGGGTTCCACTACTTCACCAGGTAGGATCTGGATTTTTTCACCTCGTCTCACACTGTTTTCACTCTCCTAATTGACCGGTTTTGGCCGTGGTCGTGGATAAAACGTTGAATTACATTCGGAAAATTGACCAGCCTTTCATTCTTGTTTCAGGTTTGTTAATAAATAATAACTATTCTGTATTAAGCTTATATTAATTTTTAAGTACCGTTCCTTATTATGTCTAATCGCGCTATAAAAAAACTATTAATTGTTTCTTAGTAAGTTGTCAACTTATAAAACCATTATATTAAAAAATTCTTGGAGACAATTTTACTTTTAATAGCAAAATAGCTGTATTACACATTGTATTATGTAATCAAAAATTACTATTTTTGTTTTACAACAACAGTCATGGGAAAACGATCATTTGATTCAATGGGGTTCAGCAAAAATTGTAGAGAAGGAGGATAAAGCAATAAAATTAAAACTGTTATGTGTCAAACTATTCAGTAAACATTGCTCTTTGTTGACTACAGTTGTATTAAGAAGTGGATAGCAATAAAACAGAAATCAGTTAGTATCCCTATGGAAGCAGATAGACAAATTTTAAACTGTTAAACTTTACTTTCTTTTAATACATTTGCAATTTTTGAGAACGAAAACAGAAATATTTTGGAAAAGTAAAAAAATACGGAAGTGCAGGATGGTGAAGTGATTTTTGTTGTTTTTTAGTTATCTGCTTTTTCAGAGTGAGATTTTTCGGTTAGGCAAACATAGTTTCAAAATAGCCATTGACTAAGCCTTTTGATGCAAGGGTTTATTGAATTAAACTTTATTATTCGCAGCAATCTGACACAATACTCAATTAAACTAAAGAAAAATAGAATTATGTCACAAACAAATAGCTGTCGAGATACAAATGTCAGATAAAAATGTATATTTAGGATTAGGTTATGCGTTTCAAATAAATATTTAAAATACTTTTTTCTACGTTCATGCAAAAATCTAAACTTTATTGAACTATTTAATGGAAGAAAAGGTTCTATATTGCACTAGTGCAATAAAATTCTTATTGCACTCATCTGTCATTCTGCTACAGCGTTTTGTGATCATGGCAAATATAAACGTTCAAATCGACGTCATATTTAGTCCATTTTCTGTGAGATTGTATTACGTTTTAAGCAACGGTATATTTTATATTATTTCCATCATATTTATTGCATTCTGGATTACGAAATTACTAGAATATGCAATTTATTGACAATAAAATTAGTTTTCTTTGAATATCATTAAGTTGCAAAATATTGATACTGAAGAAAAACACATAACTACAATGTAAACACAGGAATTGAATTATGACATGACAGCGCCAGGTCTGTGCAGCGATAGCGACCTTTGCTTGCTGGTTGCCTACTCTGATTTTCGCATTGGCGGCGTTAAATAGGGATTTTATATAATATCAAAAAAAATTTGTTTACTTTATATGTACCTACATAAGTTTGGAATTTTTTTGTAAGACGATTCTTAATTTTCTCTATCCCCTCTTAAACTATTTGTACTTAGCTAGAGTTAACCCTGTATATTCTATAACTTCACGTTTTAAATTAAGTATATCGTAATATAATTAAGATCCTGGAGGAGAAACAATTGGGAAGAAATAATTACATAATTTAACGGCAGGGCCTTATAAGACAAGGCCTGTCCGGGTAAGAAAGTATGTGGTAGGTAATACTATCATTAAACCTAACCAACGTTGGCCTATAAACCGCTAAAATCAGCCTTTTAAGGCCATTAATAGAATCCCACTAAGCGTTCAAGATTTTATGGTGATGAGAAAGTAAGAAAGAGCTAGTGGGTGGCGGGGGTCAATGGCAGCCGGGGCAGAGGGTGAATCAATTGCGGACACATAGCGGGTCGAGCACTCACGCAAACACATAAAGCACACGTCGTGCGTCACATGGGAGGAATTAGAGGTCGCAGGGGCCGTAAGAAAGACCGAATTTACGAGCGGGTTCGCCGTCGACTGTGTTTGAGCGCTCCGCTAACCGCACTGCTCCCTGCCTTATCCCAGTCTCTTCCCTTGTTTATTGCAGCCCGCTGTCTATCTAACTCCTATCCCACCTTACGTACGCCCGCGTACTTCTCGCTAAATACATTACCCCGAAGTCGTAGGGGTATAATTCACTCCGGTTACAGACAGCACAACTCACATTTCCCCGACATTCCGAATATCATCCTCTTACGGCTCTGATGCGTTTTTCATAAACTCGCCTGCTTTACGGCAGCGTCGAGCCGCCATTGTGGAAGCAAATGGTTTAAATATTGCGCCGGATGCAAGACTTGTGGCGTTGTTGTGTTATGGGGACATTAACAAGCAGGCCGTGCTGTGCATTTGTGACGGTACACGATCGCACTACAGGAGTCGCAATAAAGATTCGGGATAGTTTCATGAGTAGTTGCAGCGGCAAACACGAGGTAAAATGACTGAACCACATTTTGTATGTAGGTATACAGGGTGGCTATTTGTATATACAGTGCTTTCGAAAAGTAATGAATAAATTCATTATTTTTGAAATTGAGAAATTTTCGAAAAAATCCCCTGGCATGTCGATTTTGACGGTCGACCAGATTTAAGAAGATCACGAACATTTCCAATGTTACGGTATTTAGACTCAATATTGCTTACCATGCTTTGGCTAATGGGATGTCGATCAGGATGAGTCAAAGCCAAAGCCAAAAATTCAACTACTTCTTTTTGGGTGCGCATTATGTCTCCAAATCCGATCATGCAAAGAATTTTAATTCGTTCTCGTTCAGTTAATTTAACCATTTTTTTATAGAATGACAAAGTTACTACTCAATAAACACTTCAAACGCGCTGCTTTTGACAAGCAAAAGATAAGAACTAAAGAAATAACTCAAAAAACAAAAAAGAAACTATTTAATAAAGTACGAGTTTTTATCTGACAGCAACAAAAAACATTTTCGGTCGCTACGGCTACTGTCAGTCAACCATGATTGTTGACGATGCGTATGTAGAATGATACGCTCTTTCAAATGGCATGGTCAAAATTGGGGGGCTATTTAAAAAAATTGTCGATGACATCATATCTCGAACAACGATGACGTCACAAATATGGGTCGTCTGTCAAAAAGTGCCTTTTTTAAAAATAAAAGTGACGTGCCAGGGGATTTTTTCGAAAACTTCTCAATTGCAAAAATAATGAATTTATTCGTTACTTTTCGAAAGCACTGTACAATTAAAAAATGACTGTCACTTTAGCAGCAAAACAATAAGAAGCCGTCATCTTATTTAATCTTGTGTATTGTCAAACTAAGTTTATTTTTTTAAAAAGATAAAGTTTTAACAATGGCTTGTGCATTCAAATGCTGACATGTCCAATATGGTTTATATTTATGGCCTTACAGATGAAAATGATACTGAAGCTAAACGAATTTATATGGAAAGATTTCCAAATTATCCAATTCCAAATCCAAGAATGTTCAGAAATGTTTTTCAATGTCTCTCAGAGTCGGACTCTTTTCAGAAAGGTCCAATTCTTAAAATACCCTAGAAACGGAAGTTTATCCAAAATTATATTAAATTTGATGACAATTTCAAAAAAATATAATTTTTCCAAAATTCCGCAACGTATTCTTATTTATAAAGAAAGTTTCCATATCCTTCTCTACTTGATTGCCTATGCCATTTGTTATTATCAAGATCAAGTTGCCCCAGTAATTACTCGTTACAAGTGCAACAAAGAAATACGTTTCCCGTATCTACATAGGTAAATAATATTGTCGGGGTTGTAGCAAAACCACTGCGTGCGAAACTTGACATGTTATTGCTCCGTATTGACAAGGCAAACGATAGCGGGCAAGAGAAATATGCGTGCAAAATGAACCCCTTTGCGTGTTTTCTATCTGCGAATTGTCATGATCATTGCGGAAAGTATAGGTACTAATAATACGGGGGTAGGTTACGATCGGGGTGCATTAGTAATTTGGACAATTGGCGGGACTGAATGTTGTTTTTTATTATTTTCATTTTATGCCAATGGTTTCCTTTATGACTCAATACGAGCGCTACAGAACATGCATTTTTAATGGGACCGGTGGCGGTAGGCACGTAAGCACGATATATTTTTATGGACGTTGGAAATGTACATCTCCGGAAACTTCGGAGTGATATAATGAAAACTGGAAGTAAATCCCGTACAAACCGCAACAATGCAAAGTGTTGAGCAGGCGGTACTTCCCCTCCACCCCTTTAAATTCCCTTAAAAGATTCTCATTTTATTTTTTAACACAACAAACTGGCACAATTCGAAGTTTGTATAAAGAGAATGTATTTTAAACATTTGAAGAGAAAACTGACAAGTCCGTTGCACGCAGAATAATATAAATATAAAAAGGTGATCACAAAATAATTCAATTAATACTCGAAAACACCATGGTCATCGGCGTGGTGGTTCTCATCATCATCATAGTCATCACCATCATTCTCATCCCAACTAGCACCAAAGTAACACTAAATGAGATTGGAACCTTCAAAGACTAATAAAGATATTGTCACTGATACATATTTGAACTACTTCTAGTTACTTTATAGGTATGTGTTATGTAGCAGTGAATAACGCATGGTACTAAAATATGACTCCAAAATTGCAATCACTTTCAACTAGCTTTGGTAGTTGCCGCAACGTGCAGGGAACCTTAATTGTTCGTTTAAAGACATATAACTTGTAAGTAATATTTATTAGTTCAAACAACGTTATCGCTACTTAACAACTATTTAGCATCATCACGACCAGCAACTACAAAGTTTGTACCACCTCATATATTTACCATGAAGTAAATTTTAGAATGTAGCTTTCCCAAAGTTGAAAACGTTCATGCATTCGTCATTGGGTAATGTCACGTGTGGGTGTACATTTGTGTTTGTGAATATTATGATATTTTTTACATATTAACTTAGTGCTAAGTATAAATAAAATCACTTATAAAACTATATCTATATTAATCTATAAAGTTTGACTCAGATTGGGTCAAAACTCCACAAAAAATCTAAATAAATCCCAATCTAAAGAAATCGCAGTGGGAACCTTACTGCTACTTTAAAATAATAATTCATATTTTAGATATTTGTATTAAACCACATATATTTTAAAGACGCGTGCTCGATTTGGAACTTTTATTATTATTATCTTCATCTTCATCATGGTCCTCATTAGCATCATCATTCTCATCACCATCCTCTTCATTATAGTGATCATCATCATCATCTTCATTATTATTATCGTCAGTTACCATCATCATTTTAATCATCACCATCTTCTTCTCCATCTTCATTTTCATTGTTAACATAATTTTCTTCATAGTTACTTACTATCATCATCTTCATCGCTTCTTCTTCTTCTTCAGCTTCATCATTTTATACAAAAATATTTTTTTTCTAAAATTTCATGTCTATCGGCAGTAACAGTTTAAATAGTATTAGCAAGACACTAATGTCTTTTCGTGGACTGTTAAAGTATATAAACCTGAAGAAGAACCTGAAATATTAGCCGTCCGTAATAAAAATAGCAGAACAAATCGAGCGAAGTGTGTTTTCGTCTGGTTAGTGCGATTGGGCCGGCGAAGAAAATCAAACAATCTGTTGAGAGATTTCATTATGAAAACTGACAAAGTCCGAACTATCTCGGCTCGGCCAGGCAATCGAATGAGGCGATAAGTTTCTGATTGGACCATCAACTAAACTGTGCCAATATTTCTGGCTTGTCCCATCACCGGGTTATTACTACAGGAATTGAGAATCAATCAAGATCAAGATACACCAGACTTTATCCAAGGGTGAGGCCTTTCATTTTCTATTCCGGGGTAATACCGTGGATTTTTCGGTCGATTGTCGACGTAATAACTATGTATTATTGGGTTACGTGTTTGGAATTATTACATAAATATAATTTGACGATGCCTCCGTTCGAGAAGGCATGATGAGGGTTATGTTATAACCATAACCGCATGAATTCTAAAAAGATTTTATACCGACCCTGCGTGAAATGGCTCGTAAATTTAATTTTGGTAAAATTGTTTGTTTATTGCTGGAAAAAATGCCGATGAAAATAAATTGTATATGCAATACTTTATTTAACAGAGAAATGTACAAGGTGATTCACTTTCCTTCCTCAAACTTCAGCACATAACGCTAGTTTTGCATTTAAACTTTCTCATTTTTCTTGTGTCGAAAATGATAAGTACCCATTTTACTGCGACAGCTTTGTTTGTCTTCTAAAACTATGCTGCATGTGCATAAACCAGTAAAGATTATTTTTACAAGATACAAAACTGTAGCGAAATTAGTTATTTACTTCTTAAAAGTATTAAAAAGATGAAACTTACAAAAACCAATAGAATGTCAAACAAAAGAGAATTTTATAAAACTGAAATGCTTAAATCTTTCGGGAATTTAACTAATTTTGTTATTGTAAAGAAAAAATGCCTCCTCTATGTAGTTTAATTTAATATTCTTAGACTTTGGATAAAAGAGGGACGGGAAACCCTCTCTAACTTTTGTAAAGTGAAGGAAATGGAATAGCAAAAAATTAAGATATACAAAACATTTACTTTCGACGATTTATTGGAAAGAGATGGCCTCAAAATGTCGCCAGTTCGAAAGGGGACCTGCTTGCTAGTGAGGGAGACATTTTTTAGATACCATGCTCGTTTCATATGTATATTTCTAAGTTTTCTAGATAAAGCGTCAGTGATTTATTTGCACTTTTGATTTTCTTGCAATAATTCTAAAAGGAACGAATGTTATCCATTTTAACGCTCGCTGTGTAGGTTGAGATGTAAATATCTTGATTTAGCTCAGTTTACTATATAACTTTTTATCTGATTATTTTGAATTAAATGATTACTTATTTCAGCTTTGTACTTCTTTTCAATGTGGCAAAAATAGGAAACCGAGGCGGCTATTGTTTACTAAACGTTATACAGGGTGTTAAGAAATGTGTAAAATATTTCAGGAGGTAATACTATGAACCAAAATAAGCAGAAAAGTCTTAATAAACATGGGTCCGCAAAGTAACGGTTGCGGAGATATGGACCACTATTCGTTTTTCAAACATTTTATTTTATTAGGAATAAACCGACAAAGGAAGCTTTTAACAAACAAAAAACAAAGTTACAGAAGATGTTCAAAGTGCCCTCCGTCCATTTCCAAGCAGGCATGACATCTTCGTCTCAACGATATTCGAACTCTTTCGAAAACACCCTTCTTCGTTTGGATTTCTTGACACTTTTGATTAATCCGTAGCTGCAGCTCTTCCAGGCTATTTACCATACAATAATGTCTTCAAATATCCCTAAACAAAGAAATCTAGAGGGTTCAGATCAGGCGATTTTGGAGGCCATAAAAAAGATCCGGCTCTTCCTACCCATCTGGAAAAGTTTGCTGTAAGTGCTCTTTAACGGCCATGGAAAAATGAGCTGGAGCGCCTTCATGCTGGAACCACATTTGTTGCCTCTGATTCAAAGGAATGTCTTCCAAAAACTCATACAGTGTGTTCTGCAGAAAGATGAGATAAGCAGCGCCTGTTAATCGGTTTGGTAAAACAACAAGACCTGGAAACCTGTCACCTACAATACCCATCCAAATGTTTAATGAAAAACGTGTCTGATGTCTAGATTCTATTAGAGCATGAGGATTTTCGTCTGCCCAAATATGCGTATTGTGAAAAACACACCATTTCTTGTAAACCCGGCCTCATCAGTAAAAAGAATGTTTGCAAGAAAACAAGGGTCTTCAGCATCATGACGTAGAAACCAGCGGCAAAAAACAAACGTGCGTGATGATCATTTATTGGATTTAAGGCCTGTACTCGTTGCACAAGGTATGGATAAAGCAGTTGCTCGTGAACGATTCTCCAAACAAGAGGACCACTAATTCCTACCTCGGCTGATATTCTCCGCACACTCGTACCTGGATTCTGCTCTACCAGTGCTAGAATTTCTTGTTCTGTTTGAAAAACGAATAGTGGTCCATATCACCGCAACTGTTACTTTGCGGAGCCATGTTTATTGAGACTTTTCTGCTTATTCTGGTTCATACTATTACCTCCTTAAATATTTTACACTCTTTTTTTAACACCCTGTATAGGTTGATTCAGAACATATCCAAATAATTTGAATGTACAGGTGACTCTTACAAATACAATTTTGTATAAAATATCAAAAAGTGCTGTTCACTTGCTTTATATTTATTATACCTTAATATCCACTTATACTTTAATATGCTATTCAATACAAAGTCCTAGCAAATTACTTTTGTCTTCACTATACCCTGTATAATTTACCTCCTACTGTGAATCTAAAACATAGGCACATATTTTTTAATTCGGAAGGTAGTATATTGCGTAGTTAATTTGTAGTGTAGCAAATTTCATTAGGTATTATGACTCCAATTTATGCCGCAAATTTAACACTTTCCCAACGCCTAACACCGGATAATTTATAGCTTGTTTGTACATCCCTACAAGAGAATCCCTAGCGCAACCTGCTAATAACTCGTGTATCCAATTCGAATAACTTACCTGATCGAAATACTAATTCGGCGGAAAGTACACGGAATTAAAATAAATCCATAATTAATGAACCCCCTAAGCAGGAACAATTCTCTGTTTGCTGTTGTACCGTTGACAGAACACCTGCATAGTCTGGGGGTCCCGGGGAATTGCAACTAATTGATGCATGTTAACAACGTTTCCCAATAAGTTCCATATGTCTGTATAATACATCATATGGCGTTCTTGATCCGGTAGGATTGTGCTACTAGCACACGTGATCGGAGACGTCTATCCCTTTACACTTTAATCCGTCCTGGCACTTGAGCCCTGTTGAGATATGCTCATTATGTGCTTCAAATTATCCCCCTTCATGGTCGGATCCCTATTATCTCATCAATTATGTTAATATTACGGCAATAAACGGCATTATTCTAACCATAGTGAAACGTGGATTAACAAAAGCAGGATCATCATATTCGTATACTGTTGCAGAATACAGTGTTATAATTATACACAGAGAAAAATGTATGGAAAATGTTATTTCATTTGTGTTCAACAGTTCTCCAAATTGGTTCCAAAATCGCGAAAGGAACAGTATGAAATCAGTATGTCCAGATAAGTATGAAATATTTGGAACAGGACCATTGTGCACTTTGTAGATTAATATTGTGTGATTATTTTTTAGAAATTTAAAACCTTAAACAAATTTATGTTATTATTGCACAAGAATATATTTAGATAAACACAAATTTGCATGGAATATGAAATGAGAAAATTAGAGTCAGTTTAAGTTAGGGGAAAATGGAAGAGAAGCAAAGATAGCAATTTTTAATAATAATAAACAGTATGTAATCGAGATCAATTCAATCTAATGAAATAGAAAAAAGAAGTAATATTTATCTTATATTAATTCAATTAAAACAAGTATTAAAAGAAAAAGAGTGAAAATAAAATAAAGAACAGGTATATCATACAAAGTAGAAAATTTATGTAGGGAGACGGTTAAATAAAAAAATTCAAATATTGAACAGTTAAATTGGATAATATTAAGGGCGACGTATTCTTGAAATAGTCTTTTCTGCAAATTCAAGTAATTTTAGACATTTAAGAACTGAATAACATAAAGTTTAGTAAGTAACGGGAATGTTATCGCATGCCACCTCGAATATTCGAAAGTATAATAAAATGAATATACAGGGTGAGTCAGTTTTTTGTATACAAACTTTAACAGAAGATAGATCTCGAATTTTCATTATAACTTATAAAGGAATACTTAGATTTTTTTCATATTTGGGGGATTATGCTTATTAATTAAGAGGCATAAAACAAGCGATAAGAATGTTTAAAAACTTGCGCAGTGGCGGTGTGGAGGGGGTGCTCAACCCCTTTCTTAAACAGAACTTCTACGCCAATGACTATTTTTAAAAAAATTTCATTATCTACATACAGTTTACCAAAAATAATGCCCCTTCTTCTGTTTCGAAATTCCTGTGCGGTTCCTATTTATAGGTTCTTAAAAACATGTGTTCTATCTTCTGTTAAAGTTTGTCTACAAAAAACTGACTCAATCAAATTTTAGAAGAATCTACAAAATAATAGTGGTGATGAAAACATTTTATAAATATAAACGATGAGGTTGAATCTATTATAAGAAAATGCAATATCAATTGTATCTGCATAAAGTGTAAAGACTTAAAAAAAGGAAAAATTCAAATTGAGAACGAGACTTAACATAGCTGTTAGAGTAAAAAAATAGGTAAGCAAAGAACAATTTCACTTTTACGCAATTAAATAATTTAATGATCTTAATTATTCATTTTTAAGTGTATATATATATTTTTCACAACATGCAAATCTTTAACATATTTTATTTTCTTAAAATTTGAGATTACAGAGGGAAACAGAAGAGGTAAGTAAGTATATAAATACCAAATTATTTTACCTATCATAAGTATATATAGGATGATACATAACAGACTGAAACGTTGACAGTCGTAGTACCTTACAACAAATTATCAAAGTTTATTATCATTATTATTTCATTGCTCGTACAATTTGTAACACTAGTTTCCAATTGAATTAAAAGTTTACCAAAGCTTACACAACTCGCACGGATTTCCAAGTTCATATTAGATTTACATGAAATGTCCGGAAGACGAATTCACGTCAAAGCGTTAGATGTTACGAATTTAAGGATGCCTGTCCTAGTTGGGTACGAGTTTAATTCATTTTCCTCGTACATCAAAAGAATCCAATGATAATGTAAACTGAAAAGCCAATTTGTAAAATGTTTGAAAAACATTACACTGAAAGAAAAACACTTTATATATTCTTGCAATTGTAGACATCAAATACAGGTGTCTACAGTTGCGCCAAAAATCAGACGAATTACGTCACAGTTGACCTTACGCAATTGTTTTTATTGCCAACATAATTTTCGATAGTTTGTCGCGTTAAAAGCAATATTTTTTTGTAATTTAGTACATTACATAACGCAAATATTTAGTGTAGTATGTAGTTTTATTATTCTCAGTTGTAGTTCCTTAAATATTTTGGTGAAAATAATAATATAATGAATTATTCATTTGTTTGTATGACATAAGTCGTCTGAATTCTTGTCGCTTCTATACAAAATAACTGCCGAAGTATATTCGAAAATATATGTAGGTATAATAATATTCAGTAAATTTTTGAACGGAAAAATGTATAGATATTTATAACATTATACCTAATAGTGTCTTTGTACCAAAAATGCACCATGTATCAACCAATAACACAACTAAAAATACATATAAAATACGTATACATGCTTTTGCAATAATAATGACACTGCCTCAGAACTAATCTCCTGGAACTTCGGAGTGTAAATTTTATTTATTCTATATTGGTGAGTGAAACATTAGAAAACTAATCTTAAAAATTTAAAGTAGATTTCATTACGAATGCGTTAGCAGTTCAAAAGAAATCCATTTTAATGAGTGACATTATTATTGCAAACGATTGTACGTACGTTTACTGTTCAAAAACTATACGTTGGTGGGCAGATACAATACAGATGATCGTCACGAAGTTGTCTTAGCGAAGAAAATTCGAGAAAAATTGTAGACTAGGTATCCACAATGAGAGACAATCATTCTTGAGTAGATCTACAACCACGTACTACTACTGATCGCATGCCCAGCTACCATCAGTCAAATCAATCTAAGATACAGGAGTTGCCGTATCTAACTACCCTATTAATTGCTTATGGAATACTAGAAGTGGATACTTTCCTCACGAGGATGGTAGTAAAACTTTAATTAACACCTTTCAGCAATAGTTTCTTATTTTAAGAGATTAGGCATGTTATTATTTATTTAAAAAATCGAATTATAATAATTAGGTATTGGAGAAAACTCTTATAACTTAGGAGGATATTTCGAACAGTGACAAAATAAATGTCACAGCGCTCAAAGTGTTGTTGAATTTATATTTGTTTGAGATCATCAGATTAAGTTCGTTACTTCTTTGCACATTTTGATAAATTGACATAATAAAATGCAGGTACTTAAAAATAGACCTTTTTTAATCAATTCAGTAGCATAGCTTCTGCGCCACTGGACAGTATTATTTTTTTCTTTCATAACACAAAGTCCGTGAAGATATCTTATACCTAAAATGAAGATAGAAGTCTTACAAATATGACGTGAAAATGTCACTCTATATACAGACGGAAACGTAAAGATAAGTAAGAATATATTATATCTATAGACACCCCAATCAAGAGAATTTAACGGTGTATAGAACTGTTAGTGCAGATGCAGTTTATACATATTTGAATTTCAGGTATTAGGGCATCACCCCTCTATCTGCTAGCACCGTCAGCCCATTCCGGTTCAAAACTTTGTTGAATAGTTCGCTTGTAACTTCCTAGACTTATGTTAACTGTTTCTGTAAATTCTATTAAAACCAAAATATACTCGTTGTTCAAGTAGTTTGCCCATTAGTTTTCCGTTATCTTCAAAATATTGCAATTAAAGCAATTCTACAAGGCACAGCTTCTTAGCACACTTATTTACTTCCTCCTGCTGTTTTAGTCCTCGATTCAGCATCTGAAATATGTGTACACTTAAATTAAGCCAAGTTAAACTTCGAACCGATAGTCAAACACAATTTATTACATACTATTTTATGGTTTTCTATACCTAACTCAAGCAAAAAAGTTTTAAAAAACGGCTGAACATTTCATATATCGACATTAGGCTTGCTACAGACTCTGCGCGAATTCGTGATTCGTGATGCGCAATGCGTGGTTTGTGAGGAATTCGTGAATAGTGTGTAGGATCTTGTTCGAATGCACTAATGCACGAATTCCATACAAATCATGAATAGCGTATAACGATTTCACGCGTAGTCTGTAGCGAGCATTTATAGTAGAAAATAAGCATATTACATTGAAAAGTAAAGAAAATAGTTATATACCTATATATTATGGCCTGATATATGCATTGAGAAAATGAAATTGATATTATGGCGTTAACATATTTCTATTGCTTCTATATCTATAGTGTAATTTTTATTTAATATTATTATCGTTTATTCTAAAATGCTAACTCTGAAATATTACCTGCTATAAAATTAAATATAAATTTGTTTGTGTTATCTCCTATTATAAAACATTAAATAATCAATATTGAATGAATTAAAGAAATTATGATAAATTTTCATTCACAATACAGGATATATTTTAAATAATTAATTAAATAAATCCAATGTGAATGCTACATTCATTTTTTGTATTTTGATTATAAAACGTGCTCGTCATTAATATTTGGTTTTTCAAATTTACTTTATAATTTTGCTGTTAAGTATTTATCATGATTCAAATGTTGTGATTTTAATATCCGAGACGAGATGACCGACAATTGAACTGGATGTTCCAGCATATGTATGTTCACATATAAACTGAGTGCAGGTGAGATATAAGTGGTCTGCTTACTTTCTGCTCGGCCTAAGCGGTTCGACTTACAGGAAGTATCATTTACAAATTTAATGGCTCGTCGCCTAGGGCGAGGGGTCTGCGGCGTTAAGTACCTGCCGCAATGTAGGTCGCTTCCTGTAAGTCGAGCCGCTTAGGCCGAGCAGGAAGTAAGCAGACCACTTATATCTCACCCTGTATCTTTCTTATTATCAATATTTTATTAAAACATATGTTTAAATCGTAATACTTTTAAGTCAAAAATCTAGTAGTCTCCTATGGGCCAATACTTACGCACTAGCCTGTATACTGCTTTTTTTTCAACATGCTGAATGAATTTAATAAATAGTACCTATATATTCCCAGTCTTTCCTTGACACAATTCGCTCTTTCGAGAAATGCGGAACATAAAACTATTTTCAGCATTCGGAATTACCCCTTCAAGTTAATAATATTCCGAACGGTAAGCCATAAACTAACAACACAGACATGCTAGTTAGCCATGGAGTTGCCTGATCGACCCGTCATCAAGTGAGCCGGGCGCCGGACGGACTGGCGTCTCGACGCCCTACCTGCGACAAACCAGCAAAGTTTGCATGCCCTTTATTCTTTTAAATATCCAGCATCATCATGTCATTCCATGATTTATTGTAAACAGTATATTTGGATCTTATAGATTAATTGAGTGGGCTGATAAAAAAAATCGGCAGCCAAATTCTTCTTTGATAGATGATCCTGTTTTTGATACTGGGTTGGAGACCCCTTGATGTGGGGTAGGACCGTATATGAACGTATACATGAAGGTCGGACTTAACGACCGAAATTAGTTTTAAATGCGTCCTTACATTGAAAGTTTAACGGAAAATACTGGTTTTGGATTGGATTCATTCGGATTTGCGTGTAAGTCTCGTGAATAAACAAAAGTTTTAACTTTTGTTTCTCTTAAAGTCACACAATTTTAATTCTCATTAAATTTGGATGATCTTTAAGTAAATTGTATTATATTTTTAAAATGGTAAAATCAAAATGTATTAATAATGGTCAAACAGTTAATGCACTAAAAACTGAAGAAGAACACAAAAGTACAACGAATTAAATTAGTTTTCTTAGTTTTATGGGGTTTTTGCCACACTTCTGGAAAAAATAAATATTAATTAAATAAGCCCTTGCGCCAAACGGATCAGTCAAACTAAGTTTGCCTAACCAAAAAATCTCACACTGAAAAAAGCAGATAAGTGTGGCAAAACCCAATAAAACTAAAGAAAAACTAAAATTATGCCACAAATAAATAGCTTCAGACAATATGAATTAAATTATGGCATGACAGCGAATTTAACCGATGCGTTGCTGGTTGTCAACACTGACTGTAAACATTAATCGTACGGTGGTCGTATATATGATATCGAAAAAAAAACATTTTTTGCTTTTCGTATAAATGTTTGGAATTTTTGTGAAGGGTGATTCCATTAATTCTTAATTTTCTCTATCCCCTCTTAAAATATATGTACTTAGTCATAGTTAACCCTGTATACATCTATACAAGAATCGAGCAAGCATGTAGAGAACAACAAAGCGCACTAACCATAACAATAACTAATAATACCTACTTTAAATTAACAGCAGCAGGTGATAGATTACACTGTTGACATACATTACGGTTTTAAGAGTGGCAAACTTCAATTGTTTACTTCATTAATATTAATACAAAAAATAAATTATGTTACAGGAGCTTTTATTTAACCTTAGTTGTACCTTAGTTTGTAATTTCGTATCACAGATTTTTTTTTTGTTGCTTTTAGTCAAATATCCCTTCCCTCCCCTTCACTATCGGTACTTATATTCCGGACATCCTGTATATGTTTTGCACCTATGATCTTAAAAAATGCAATCTGCAATATTTAAAAACAATAAATCGACATTATTGATAAACATAAAAACGTATTTTTTTTTTTGTAAAATATTATATTCAACATCAAATCGTTGCTCTACTACATCCATCAAATAACTGTACATATTCACATTGCTAATTGTTTACAGATCCAAACATTTTAAATGTAAATGATTTCAATGTAGTACAAACTAAAAAGTATCTGCTTCGATTTCTAACATATAAGTTTTGGCAATAACAAAGCAGTTCAGATTAGGTTACGCGGACTACCCAATATTCAATATAATACATTCCTTTTTCTATCGGTATCAGAGTGCACTGAATAAAAGAGAGCAAGTTACGATAAAAGTTCCGTCCACTATTGTAGAGATACCAAGTTTCAAACTTTATCTGCAATACGAATAGAAAAAGCAGTTTTGAATCGGTCGACGAATGCATGCGATGTAACTTGAATTATCACTGAAATTGATCGGAGATGCAATATTCTTTATACTATGAAAGAAAAAACTAATGTGATGACTACAGATTTTATAAAAATGTAGGTATATTTTATGCATGATTTGCATGTATTTTGAATTGTTGCCATTTAGAAAGATAATTTTCCATTTTGGAAATTGCCATTATCTATCAACCAAAGAAACTAAAATTATTTTTCTCTGTCACAAAACGATGACATTTTTTGACTGTCAATAGTCTCTGAGGTTAACATGCTCCTTACTGGGAAAAAAACGGCATTCTAGCAACAAAAGTATTCACTTGTAATCCTATGAGCTAAAGTTTTAATTTATAAAAGTTTTTTACTGTATTAGAAAGGTATTTTAAGCTGATATAAATCAAATCTCCTACAATTCCTATCAATGAAGTCATATATATGCTCTCTGATACCAAACATCTAGGTATGCTAATGGACAATTCCACAGACAAAGCTCTATGTTTTTTTTTGCACCAATCCATGAAACGTTGGTAGACACATTCGTAAATTCCTCGAGGTTTCTTTGGGAGAAGATTAAAAAAAGCTGTTTCGCACACTCCAGTATCTCTTCAGGTACACCTAAATCTTCATTAGATTCAATTTTTAAACACTTTTCAGCACATTTATCCACACACAAACACAAATGAACTCAATTAGCAATATGGCGACAACGTATCCATGACTACAGCCATACCTATATTCTATTTACCTACTTTGCTTTATTATCTAAATTTGGTTTGAATAATTTCAAGACAGAAATTAATAATTAAATGGGGGATTTCGGCTGGAGAAAAAATAGCATGTGTTATTGGGATTAAAAGTGTCTTTTTTGTCTCGCAATTATAGATCCTCTCGGCTACGCTACGCTTCGCCTTGCAAATACAAATTTATTATAACGTGCAGTCACTGCCTGCCGCTACTATACAAATTATTTTATGTTTCAAAAGCTTTAAATATGTCCCGATAGTGTTCTGTTTTAATAGTGTGTTAGAGGCAGACGTTAAAGGCAGACGTGCGCTTCGGTGCTCTGTGTAAAAAGTAGGAAAATCTAGTGAAAATAAAGAAGTCGATGTTTAAAACTTTCCTATAAGTGATATTGGTGACAGTATTGCCCTTAATATATAAAAACGAACTGTGAACAAGTAAATACGTAAATACAAGTCAGCTAAATGCAACGTTAGTATATACTTTATATAGTCAGTATGTATATAAGGCAAATAATAGAATATCGTGGGCCCATAAACACTTTTTGCTAACTTTTGTTAAACTGTTGAAACCTTGAATACTCTAGGAGATTTATGTTACTGGTGATATTTCCACATTAACGTACAGCCAGGCGAGGCATTGCCATTGACTTACCCACATCACAGTCTATATAAAAATGAATGAAGATTGCAATGTTACGATAAAAGACGTATACAAGTTACTTAAAGCTATGGACAATAAGGTAGATGCAACTAACAAAGCTATAGAGGACATACAAACTGACCTAAGAATTACAAAAAATAAGTGTTTACAATTAGAAGAAGAAAATTGTGAACTAAAAAAAGTCATTACTAAATTAGACAATAGAAACAGACGGAATAATTTAATTGTTTTCGGTCTAACAGGAGAAGAAAACAGCAATAACTATATTACATCTTTGAGTAAAGAGATTGAAATAGACTTGCAGATCAGAGATTTTAATAGCATATATCCTATAGGATCACAAACAAGCAAAAATAATCCAATTAAATTTGAATTTGTCTCGTATCTTAAAAAACTTGAAGTTCTACGGAATGGCTATCTATTGAAAGGTAAACATATTTTCATTACACATGATCTAAGCAAAGAAGATCAGGAAATTAATAAAGCTCTACGACAACACCTAAACAAAGCAAGACAAAAAAACATAAAGGCTACTATAAAGAGGAATAAGTTGATTTTGAATAATAAAGAGTATACTCTTGCACAACTAGCGGAAAATCCAAATCCAGTATTCGAGGAGGATGATTTAGAAGATGTACGTGAGGAAGAAGATACACAAAAAGATAAGAGGCGTAAAGAAGTTGGGAAAAGAGAAAAACATAAGAAGACAACAAGAAATAAGCCGCTATGAAGAAAGAATCAGAAAAGGGAAAAAGTATTAAGTAAAATATATAAAAGTGTTCTATTAAAAATAGTAATTATTTTTTTTTGTTAAAAGTAACAGTAAAATCACTGAATGTAGTTATTGATTTTAATATATTTACCTATATATTTTGAAAATGGATCCGTATATAAAAAATTTTGATGTAAACATAATAAATACAAAAACTGCCACAAATGCGAATCATTGCCAACAAATTTTAAATAATGGTTACAGAATAAATTTAATAGGGAAGTGGTTAACAGTTACGCCACGTCTTAAAATACATAGTATAATAATTAATAGAAAAACTACTTACCAATTATAATTGACATGAACTTGTTGCTTGTTGAAGACATCTGCCTGTTATTTTTATTTAATTTCTATTTTTTTTTTTCATATATTTACATAGTGATATCTAAAAATAATCATTTATGCTAAGTTAAAATTATTATTTGTTTTATTTTTTAGTGTTAAGTAAAATATTCTTTTTCACTTTGCTGCCCTATTTTTGCCCACGCACAAGGTTCCTTTTGTGGGCAAACACACTGGTATTTATTATGGTTAGGATACATTGTATTTTACATTTTTCAAATATTTTTTGTCAAATAAAAAAAGGGAAGAAAAAAAAAGAGTGGAAAAAAAGGAAAAGTAAAATGAAAATGATTTTTTGTTTGTAAATTATAAAACGATTTTGTGAATTATAAATTGTATCATACTTATAATAAATAAATAAAAAAAAAATAAAAATAAAAATGCCAATTAAAGCTCTTTTCATGTCTAATCGATCGCCTAATATTTTTCATACAGTCTGTTAAAGAAAAAATGAAAGATGTGAATTTATGAAATCAAATATGTTAACAGAATTATTGGAAAAACACTGCCAATAAGAAATTGAACTAGCGAAATATGTATGTACGCCAAATAGATACGAAGGAAGGAAGGTCTGATTGGCAATAAAGGTGTCCTTTTAACTTTAACAGGACGAACGTTATTGAGAAGCGTAGCGGGTCTTTTATTTCTGGCCGATAAAACCGAAACATTATTAAATTGGCAAAGAGTTGTTCAAGGTACGGTCCTGATTTGACCCGGCAGATCGAATTGCCCTGTTTGTGTAGTGTATGTCGCGGTGTCCCTCACAATATCAACGCGGCTTGTTTCTTTGTCCAATCGATTGTGTGACATCTTGTCTTTATGGACCAGATACGTACACTTGCTCCGAATTTCTTGCCATATTGCAGATGTTCTCCACTCCCACACGAACTCACTTTCCCGCTGCCGTGTCTGTCCCTTTTCCAGCAGACCACTTACGTCTTGATTGGAACGTTATGATTCCCAATCACTTTAAGGTTTAAGCTCGCACGGACGTAATGATTATCTCGCTTTATTTTGCTGATGCTGACGCATATCCATCCTACATGAATAACAATTGTTTAATTTGCAAATATGGCAATGCATAAAGTAGCAATTAAAAATTGCACAAGGAAATCGACCAACAATAAAAGATTTGCTGGATTATGATTGTAATTTTTGTTATTAGTGTTATAATATCATGGCATAACAAAAATTATTTTTATTAACATGATTTTACTAGCTTAAATAGGCGTTTTGCTAAAACAATAGAGCATCTTCGAATGTTGAATAGGTACATTTTTCTATCATTTCTTCTACAAGGTAAGTAGTTAACTAATTTTTGTTGTATATGTAAGACTTAAAATTATTGTTAGGCAAGGCAAGGCAAGGCAAGGCAAGGCAAGGCAAGGCAAGGCAAGGCAAGGCAAGGCAAGGCAAGGCAAGGCAAGGCAAGGCAAGGCAAGGCAAGGCAAGGCAAGGCAAGGCAAGGCAAGGCAAGGCAAGGCAAGGCAAGGCAGGCAAGGGCAGAGACAGCAAGGGGCAAGGAGCAAGGCAAGGCAAGGCAAGGAGGCCAAAGGGCAGGCAAGGACAGGTAAGGTAAGGGCAAGGGCAAGGCAAGGCAGAGGCAAGGACGAGACAGGGCAAGGCAAGGCAAGGCAAGGGCAAGGACAGGGCAGAGGCAGAGGCAGAGGCAGGCAAGGCAAGGCAGGGCAAGGGCAAGAGCAGAGGCAGAGACCAGGCAAGGCAAGGCAAGGACAGGCAAGGCAAGGGCAAGGCAAAAAGGACAGGGCAAGGCAAGGCAAGGGCAGAGGCAAGGGCAAGGCAAGGCAAGAGACAGAGGCAAGGCAAGGGCAAGGAGACAGGCAAGGGCAAAGGGCAAGGGCAAGGCAGGCGGCAAGGCAGAGCAAGGCAAGGCAAGGCAAGGCAAGGCAAGGCAAGGACAGGGCAGAGGCAAGGCAAGGCAGAGACAAGGGCAGAGGTAAGAGGACAAGGCAGGGCAGGCAAGGCAGGGCAAGGCAAGGGCAGAGACAGAGCAAGGAGCAAGGAGGACAGGCAAGGACAGAGGCAAGGCAAGAGACAGAGGCAAGGCAGAGGCAAGGGCAAGGCAAGGCAAGGCAAGGCAGGGCAGAGACAGGGCAAGGACAGGCAAGGCAAGGCAAGAGGCAAGACAGAGACAAGGGCAAGGCAAGGCAAGGCAAGGCAAGGCAAGGCAAGGCAAGGCAAGGCAAGGCAAGGCAAGGCAAGGCAAGGCAAGGCAAGGCAAGGCAAGGCAAGAGACAGGCAAGGCAAGGAAAGGCAAGGTACAGAGACAGGTAAGGCAAGGTAAGGTGCAAGAGACAGGCAAGGCAAGGCAGAGCAGGGCAAGGCAAGGAGACAGAGGCAAGGCAAAGCAAGGCAAGGCAAGGCAAGAGACAGGGCGAGGCAAGGCAAGGCAAGGACAGAGGCAAGGCAAGGACAGAGGCAGAGGCAGGCAAGGCAAGGCAAGGACAAGGCAGAGACAGGCAAGGCAAGGGCAAGAGGCAAGGGCAAGGGCAGAGGCAAGGCAAGGCAAGGCAAGGAAGGACAGAGACAAGGCAAGGCCAAGGGCAAGGCAAGAGACAAGGCAGAGACAAGGGCAAGGACGGGGCAAGGCAAGGCAAGGCAAGGGCAAGCAGAGGCGAGGCAGGGCAGAGACAGGCAAGAGGCAGAGACAGGGCAAGGCAAGAAGACCAGGGCAAGGCAGAGGCAAGGACAAGGGCAAGGCAGAGACAGAAGACAGGAGCAAGGCAAGGGCAAGAGACAGAGACAGAGACAGCAAGAGACAAGACAGGACAGGGCAGAGACAGAGCAGAGGCAGAGACAGAGACAAGACAGGGAAAGGACAAGATTACGGCAAAACTTGACAGTTCCAGTTGAAGAAAAGACAAGATTTAAGAACATTGTTGCGAGACAAGACAAGAAGTCTTGCAAATATTCCAATGAACATTAAGTGAAAAAATTAATATTGTAGGTATATACTTTATTTCTAGACATCTAACTTGTAAATGAGTAATCACCATTGTTATTAAATTCGTAATATAATTCCATGTTTGTCATTTGTATGCCAGACTCTCCAAACAAGATAAGATATGATCATGTAAGAACAAGACAAAACTAAATTTTTTCAAATATTGCAAAATTTCTTATCTTACCCAAAACTAATAAGTATTTTTTTATAACTTCTACTAAAGTACTAGACAATTAATATTAATTAAGGCCTTACTTATTATCGTACTTTGTACTATCAAAAAATGTGACAAATGTTATGTCTTTAAATTCAAAATAATCCATTAACTGTGTTATTATTAAAGCTTTTCGTGTAATTGATGTAAAAAACTCTACTGTATTAAGTTTAAAATGTTTTACTTTTAATGGATCATTATCCAAATAACTTATTTCAGGATGATTTTAACTTATGTTTTAATCCTGTGACTATACTTTTGGTTATACGACAGACAGTACATTCTATCATCTTCAAAAGGATAACAAATGTTAAATTAGAGGTACAAGCTCTTTTAGTATTCCGCTCAAACTCTTAATATTGTAGAAGCGTACTTTATAGTGCAGTTTTATAAGAGAATTTTAAATAGGATCCGACGACAGAGAGAGCCGAGGGAAAAAATGCATTTTTATGTAAACCTAACACAAAGACATACTTACCTCCATAATATTATAAAGCTTCGTTCTATGATAGCGTTAGTTCAAAATTTTAAATTTACACAATTCAGATTCAAAATGTATATCCAAATAAAGTAGATACGAAAAGTATGTAGCTATATAAGAAGTATTTCACATATGTTTACCATCTAAAAAATCAAAATATTACTCCTTATCGAGTGGATTTAAATAATTCCGGTCACAATGACAAGATCGTTCTTGAGATAAATGTTAATGTTAATAAGAATAATTCTAGATAAAATGAAATCGAAGCGCGGTATTATGAGTTATAATTCACTAGAGTGTTAAAAGGTCTTTAATCCACGGAAAACAGACGTATTAAACCTTATTAATATACTGGTCGTGGATAAAAGTGGTATATGCTTTTTTAAATTTATCAAGTGAACGACAAACGTCAAAAGTCAACGTCAAACTTGAAAGTAAAGTGTTTTGAATTGTATTTTATGTCATGTCAAAATATTGTGTAATGTGTTTTCAGTAAAAAGTTTTCTAGAATGTTGTTAATAGTAGTAGACAAATTATAGTATTGTAAATGCATATAATGGTTGAAATTCACTCAGGTAATTTACAGCGCCGCCTTCACGCTGAATTATAGCCATCGTTGTATGATGGTTGAGTAATATACTATAATCATGCAGCGGAAATGTCGGTTTTCAGGAAAATTTGCACAGAGTTTTTATTTATTCGAGCATTTAATAAAAAGTTTAGTTTAAAATTCGTCTAAAATTAGTTTCTGTTATTCCGAAATAATGAAATTAGTTCGGTGTTTCGTAAATGAGCAAAGTTTAATTAAACCCAAAGTATTGTAATTAAGAATTCTTTAAAATATCACACAAGGTCTTCATCTGTTTTTGAGTTATTTATAATCTGCATAACCGCGAGCAGATATTAATTAAATTAAATTAGTACTTTTCAACTGTTGATTTATTCCCTGTCAACGAATTAATTACTCTTGAAGTTCCTTGAGCCTCACCACAGCTCCGACTTAATTTTATGTGTTTTGCTTATTAAGTGATTTATTGTCTTTAATATCTATGATGGAGGCAAATTCCTTTCAGGAGTTTTATCTTCAGAAATTTTCGATCGCCCGTTTGATTTATTTGGTTTTGTATGTTAAAAAAAAACATTATGACAAGTGAAAATGTTAAAAATTATACTTTTTTTCTCAATATTAGAGAGTCGTTGGCTAAAACCACAATACATAATTTAAACAAATTAAAGGCACCAAACATTAAAATTGGTGAGTGAGAAGTCAGCTGAATAATATCATAATATTTGACACATAGTGATTTCCCGGGTTGTTATGCCGTGACCTCCGTAGCTGGTCGCTACCAGAAACAGAATTAAAGTGCGCATTCCTAGCCATAGCCGGGATTCTTTTACCTGCCTTGGTTGTTCTCGGACTAGGCTATGTGGGAGGATAGATCCGCTATCGGTATCTCTGAGGCCGGCCTTATATTGATTTCAGCTACTGTTGTAACTGCTTTGGCCGGAACCATTCCTCAGATAATGGTGGTCCTCCCAGGCATCCTCCGCTGTGACTGATAGCATCCCATGCTTCCAAACGTTTCGCCGCCCTTCACTGTCGGCATCTTCAGTTGTGACTCCGCAAAAGCTTTGCTGCGGCTTTGCTGGGTGTTAAAAAAAGAGTGTAAAATATTTCAGGAGGTAATAGTATGAACCAAAATAAACATGGGTCCGCAAAGTAACGGTTGCGGAGATATGGACCGCTATTCGTTTTTCAAGCATTTGTTGTTCAAAGTGCCCTCCGTCTATTTCCAAGAAGGCATGACATCTTTGTCTAAACGATAACCGAACTCTTTCGAAAACACCCTCCTTGGTTTGGATTTCTTGACACTTTTGATTAATCCGTAGCTGCAGATCTTCCAGGCTATTTACAGGAATTCCATACACTAATGTCTTCAAATATCCCCAAACAAAGAAATCTAGAGGGTTCAGATCAGGCGATCTTGGAGGACATGAAACAGGTCCGGCCCTTCCTACCCATCTATGTGGAAAAGTTTGGTGTACATGCTCTCTAACGGCCATGGAAAAATGAGCTGGAGCACCATCATGCTGGAATCACATTTGTTGCCTCTGATTCAAAGAAATATCTTCCAAAAACTGATGCAGTGTGTTCTGCAGAAAGTTGAGGTAAGCAGCGCCTGTTAATCGGTTTACTAAAACAACAGGACCTAGAAACCTGTCACCTACTATACCCATCCGAATGTTTAATGAAAAACGTGCCCGTTGTCCAGATTCTATTAGAGCATGAGGATTTGCATCGGCCCAAATATGCGTATTGTGAAAATTAAACACTCCATTTCTTGTGTACTGGGCCTCATCAGTAAAAAGAATGTTTGCAAGTAAACGAGGGTCTTCAGCATCATGACATAGAAACCAGCGGCAAAAAACCAAACGTGCTTGATGATCATTTATTGGAGTTAAGACCTGTACTCGTTACACATGGTATGGATAAAAGAGTTGCTCGTATCCAAACAAGAGGACCACTAACCTCCTACCTCGGCTGATATTCTCCGCACACTCGTACCTGGATTCTGCTCTACCAGTGCTAGAATTTCTTCTTCTGCTCTAGGAGTAGATACCGACCTTGTTCTTCCGAATAAATGGTACTGTTTGCTCAAGAAACCGGTGTCACGCAATCTTCGGTGAATTCTTCCTCCAAACATGCGTTGTGAAGGAATCTGGCGATCTGGCGTGCAAGCGTTACTTTGCGGAACCATGTTTATTGAGACTTTTCTGCTATTACCTCCTTAAATATTTTATACTCTTTTTTAACACCCTGTATACATGAGGTCCTGGCAACGCTGTTGGCCTTCCAAATATCAATTCTATATCTACAAAGTTCTGGTTGATTTACCTAATAATCTCATAGACACACGGTATATGTAATATTCCTATTGAGATCTGGTAAAATGGATCTCTATTTACTTAATTAATAGTATAAAAAATAAATACAAAACTTGTGACAATTAATAATAAAGGCAGATTTCCTAATATCTATTTCAGAAATATCAGCGCTAATATACAAAAAGGCCATAAACATTTACGAGCATATACAAAGTTGGGCCGTATTGGAGAAACTCGGACATTATTGGTTCACACAAGCAACCACAGTAAAAATCAATGATTAAGTATATTCAAATATAATAAACTTGCGATTTTATGTTGGGTTTGTTTGTATTTGTGAGAAATATAAACAAGACCGGATAGGGGGATATTTCAACCCCTTCGCGACGGCGACGTCGACCGGTCTGTATGATACCATTACTGATGCCATAACTTCCTATATTTTATGGGACATTTAATCGTAACTCGTGTCTGGGTATTTGCAACCATTAAATAACACTTTATAAACCATTTGCAAATGAAATGGAAATGCGTCTGCACAAAACTGGGGACGAAAAGTGTAGTACGCATTTCGCCGCTCACCGTATGACTTTATTGAATTTGCGAAATGAAATTGCATTTTGTCGGAGCAAACAACTCTCGGTTGTTTCAAATCCAGCGGAATCTGGAAAACAATCGAGAGTATTGCACTCGTAACTTTCCGTTGCAGACGGCGTTGCAGGGCGGGTGCCACGAGGGTTGCAATAATAATAGGGCAAGAAAAATACGGGACGTTTCAAGACAGCATTAGATCTAGGTTGTAATGAGACTTTTATTTAAAATAAAAATAGTACTTTTTTATATATTTTTAGGTATTAACAACTCTGTGGACTAAAGAAGTTGAATTTTATAGGTATTTGACTCAACTTAAAGGAGGCCACCTGAAGAAGCAATCCTAAAAATGCAGAAATAGGTCAGATCTCATCTATTGTGGTTGAATTTTCGAGTTCCCACATTTTCAAGAGTGAACTTAGATATTTATAGAGTGTTTTCATTAAACCAGGTTAGTAAATTTAGCTAGATTAATTTTTTTTAGATAATTATTGAATAGAGCTTTGTCTGTGGAATTGTTCATTAGCATACCTAGATGTTTGGTATCAGAGAGCATACATATGACTTCATTACGCCAATGGTACGCCACTGTCTTCAAACTTATAAAAAAACGTAAGATACATTAAATTGTGACTCTGTTGAACAAACAATTATTCTTCAAAAGTTCCTTTAAAATGTATCGTATTTAGGTAATAGTTCTTTAAAAATATCTTTGCATTCCGTAGTTTGTGCGTGGTGAGACCTATTATGCTTCAGTAACATAGGTTGTCCCAAAATTATTATGCAAAGTTCTTAAAACGCATAGCCTTCCAGATATCTGGAGACAAGCATCAGTAACTCCTATTTTTAAATAGGGTGATAAACTGAGCTGTGAAAACTATCGTCTTATTAACTTAACTTAGCGATTATTTGTAAATTAATGGAATCGATAATACGTGATCCAATTCTCTCATTCTTATTGAATACTAAAGTAATTCCAATCGAAGAGCACGGGTTTGTTTCTGTGCGCTCAGTAATTACAAACTTAATGCAATGTGGTTCAACATTTAAGTAACAGAACTTTTAGTGTGCGCGTTGGTGATCATCATTCTTCATTACGGCCTGTCATTAGTGGCGTACCCCAAGGACCTGTTTTGGGACCAGTGTTATTTTTACTGATCGTTTCTGACCTTGTCTGCCATATAAATTCACAAGTTTCTTTTTATGCAGATGATACAAAACTCTACGCAAATCCTCTTACAGACTTCGCTGTGCTCCAAAACGTTTTGCTCAGTATTTCAAGATGGTATAAGGATTGGATGCTACCATTAAACGCCGATAAGTGTGTTGTCCTTCATTTAGGTAAGAACAAAGCTCTACTTCAATATTCTTTTGAGAATACTTTTCTAAAATCGGTTACTCAACATAATGATCTTGGTGTCATCATAACAAACAACTTGTCATGGTCAGAACATATCGTAGCAGTGTGTAAAAAGGCAAATTCCATGCTTTATTTACAAAAAAAGACTTTTTTTAAACTGTCCGCTAGTAATTTCATAACACTATATAAGTGCTACGTTAGGCCATTATTGGAGTTTGCTAGTCCTGTGTGGAGTGCTAATCTCACGGAAGACCAAAATTTACTTAAGTCCATACAACGTCGAGCCACTTGTATAAAGCTCGGAAATGTGCGACCTTCTTATGAACCAAGACTACGTGAAGCCAATTTAACAATTTTTGTGGATAGAAAATTATGCTGATCTGATCTGATTATAACGTACAGAACTCTCAGAAATTTATTTGGTTTCTGACATGTCTAATATTTTTTCTTTAAGTACTGATTCACGATTTAATGAAGCTAAAAAAGAAAATTTTAAAACTACTAGACAATTCCTCCTATCAAATCGAGTGTTTTCTAAATGGAATTCTTTACCAGCTTCAGTAATTAATGCGCCATTCGTTAATGCTTTCAAAAATCGATTTGACGCCTGGTTTAAATGTTGATTGTTAAAAAGATACAGTGTGTCAAAGTAAAAATTTTATTTTGTAAATATGAAAAAATGAAATTTTGCATTTACTTAATATTTGACTAATTATCATTAATCTAACTACATCAAATAGGTTATGAAATAAAATATTTACGTTAAAGTAATATTTTTTAAAAAACTTTAACTTGTTTATCGTAATTTTTTTTCTTAAAACGAATAAGGCGTCGCCTTCTTTATTATGAGAACGTATTTAAGAACTACACTGTGTATAAAAAAACTTTAAATCGCAGTAGTCCGTAATATAAGGAACATAAAAGCGAAATAAACTTGTTTATTATCTGCTGACAAATGAAATCTAAGTTTTCTGTATTCCAAGGGGATAAGGATTTGGATTCTCTCTCTCTATATATACTTCAGTTCATTGCGAGATTTAGATATATCAATAGGGCATGTTTTTATAAGGAAAGATATGAGAAAATACGTAGGACAGTTTCATTTGGACCCCAAATAAATTTGTAAGAAAGCAAGGAAAGCAAGACGCCCGTGATGTCACGCGCCCAACACAAATAATACAATCTTGGCGTTTTGCTCATCTCTTCTAGACAATAAAAATACTGTAATTGTAGCTTTTCTTATATATGCAGGAAAATACTTTTATCCATATGGCATGCGACATAACATCAGACCTTTTTCCACAGATATGGCTATATTTACCTGGGTGATCATAAAAAGAACGTTTTATGAATAAAGTGGAGCAGCGTTCTGAGAAGATGCATAGGTTTGGATTTTTTCTTGTTAAAAAATACGTAGGAAGTTTTATAAGCTACGGAAGCAAGGATAATATAATATAATAAATCAAACATGAGTTGTGTAATTTAAACATTATTATTCGTTTGCTGAAACTGAAGAACCAATATATACAGGGTAAAGCGTAACGCGTAACGTGTAAGCCGTATACGTAATACTTAATACGAAAGACGTAAGACGTAAGACGTAAGACGTAAGACGTAAGACGTAAGACGTAAGACGTAAGACGTAAGACGTAAGACGTACGACGTAAGACCTAAGACGTAATACGTAATACGTAATACGTAATCCGTATACGTAATACGTAATACGTAATACGTAATACGTAATACGTAATTCGTAATACGTAATACGAAATACGTAATCCGTAAAACGTAAGACGTAAGACGTAACGCGTAAGACGTAATACGTAATACATAATACATAGTATAATCAAAAAGGAAAAGTATTTGTTTGTTTCTTAATTGTCTTGAAATAATTTTACTTGTTTTATAAACCCAATACCCTGCAATAACTGCAATAACTTCTAAACCGTTTATAAATCAAACTTGTAATCTGTGTCTCATATGGATTCACTAGTCTTAATACATATATATATTTGCGACAAGAATTCAGACGACTTACGTCATACGAACAAATGAACAATTCATTATATTTTCATCAAAATATTTAAGAAACTGCAACTGATAGTAATAAGACTATATACCACACTAAAAGTTTGCATCATATATTGCACTAAATTGCAATAAAACATTGTTTTTAACACGACCAAATATCGAAAATTACGTTGACAATAAAAACAAATGTGTAACGTCAGCCGCGACGTAAGACGTCTGAATTCTCGATTCGAGTATAGTGAACATAGCACATTTACACAAAAATAAAAACAGTTTAATCACAAACTTTGTTTTATAAAAGTTAATCTTTTATCAAAATATTTTAAAAGCGCACGTGCATCAATTTATAAAATACAAAATAATATTTTCAGGATTTAATTCAAATTTTTTATCCAGTTATATTGTAATGAACAACACCCTTCCCTCCCTGTGGAAACACAAATTCCATTATATGCAGTAAAACCTATAAATCCATATAATGACAAATCCTGTTTATATTTTCCGAGGAAATACGCAAACGCAGGATTAATACGTACCAATCCCATTAACTATTCATCATTATGATATTTATCGGCAATATCCACTACAATGTACAGGTATTATGGGAAATATTTTAATATATTATTATCGTGGCATATCATAGGTAGCCAGATAATTATTTTTTTATAGCTATTATTAATAACAACACGAACACATGATTTTACGCTAAAGCATCAGCTATTGTTTAAAAGCAAGAATAAAATATTAAACTTACTATCCAAAGTATTTAAGTAGGTACCTCGCCCATTCCATCTACCTTGTTTAATAACGTCCAAGTGTATATCTCAAGTTATTGATGAGGGAAAGATAGATGTTATCGACACTGACTTCTCCAAAGCTTTTGATATATGTTGATGATTGTTAATACTAATGTTTTTGGTTTTTGTGGTAGTTTGTTAAATTTGTTTCAGTCTTACCTTTTCGTTTTCAGTTTGTTCAGTGTCGCGGTTTCAAGTCTGATATGTTCTGTTAGATTTCGGGTGTTCCGCAAGAGTCGGTACTGGGCCCTCCCCTCTTTATACTTTGTTATTAATGATATTTTCAATGGCATGACCGTTTGTTATTTGCTTTACGCTGATTAGTTTGAACTGTATTATAAAATCTCTAGTCTTGCTGACTGTGTTAACCTTCAAAATAAACGTTAAACGAACGTAAACAAAAAACAAATAAAATTTGGTATTGTAAATGTTTAAGAGACACGTTATAACGCTAAATGGATTTTCATAATGTAAAAAAGAAATTGAGTAGTACTGTTAAATACTTAATTAATACAACTATAATAAATTATAAAAATTTTGCTTTCAAAATTTAGTGTTTGTGCAATTTACAATATCTTACAGATTGTCAACACTTTTGACTTTATCATTTCAATATTAAAAATCTTTTAAGTAATTTCAATTTATATTATTTTTTGTAGTTAGACATATGATTCAGTTTATAATAAAGGCAAAAATTATCTGTGTCTATTATCAAAACTTTATATTTTATTATTCATGCATAAGAATTATCTCGCAATTTTATTCAAATAATTACTTCGATTTAAACAATCCAAAATCAAGAAGGTTGGGCTAATTTGAAGGCATTTTAAAGACGCTAAATTAAATGGTATTCAAACAAACCGAGTTACATTCATCAAAGCATACGGTTAGTTAATTAATAATTGAGGTATTAAAGTTTGATGAGGTACTTCACTCCATCGTAATAAATATATGCCATAATTCCAAAACCAGTACGGTAAATTAGAGAATTTACAATCACGTTTGATATTTGAACTCGAATTTGAGGTTGTAGTATGGTGGGTATGAAGATTTGTTCATTATTGACATTAAATTAGCAAATTGTTAACCATCAAAGTGTGTACCTAGAAATTTTTGTCATTAATAAAATAAATAATAGAAAAATAAATGCAAATTTAAGAATATTATACTCATAAAGTATATCCCATGTCGCATAATAAAAAAGATACATGGTGTCAAAATTAAAATTTTATTTTTGATATTTGTAGATAACTTCGCAAAAAATCCAAATATTTACATAAAGTTTATACATCTGGAGTTTTTGCGGGCGAGAAATTCAAATTTGTTTCTAATTTTTGACGTCACTAGTGGCACAAAATGTTTCTTTCAAATGGTAGAACTTTTTTGCTGCTTAGTGTATCCATCTGACTATTGAAACGATCGATTCTGCTAAAACAAATGTGTAATAATGTTATGAGCAGTTTAAGTGTGTGGTTTCCAGCAAACATTCTTCATTTTAACATAAAAAAAATGTTTGCAATGGAGGTTCCATAATAAACAAAAAATGTGTAGTGATATAGATATTTATTAAATAGAAAAAAAAATCTCATGACATTGGATATGTTTTTTTTTTGGTTTGTATATAGACAAAAACCTAACTTGGAAACCTCATTGTGATTGCATGATTTCAGTTTAAAAATCTGTAAACTGTACTGAAACGTGATGAACTTATTAGTCTATAAGTATGCAGAAATTGAATCACGGATGGTTTATGTTTTTGGGGTAATTTTGCTAGGTCACATCAAGTTTTTATATTACATAAGATCAGGACAATAGCTTGCATACCAAACACTACAAGTTTGAAGAATACTTTTAAGACATAGAATATTTTAACTTTACCATCTCTGTTAATTTTTCAACTTTGTTTATTCATATTCTGTAAGAAAACTTATTTTATTTTAAATGAGGATTTTCACGCTGTGAATGCGAGGCAAAAATATAAATTTTATATACCTTTCAACAGACTTACTATTACATCCAATACACATAAAATCTTAGGGCTTAAACTCGTTAACTTAATACCTGTAAATATAAAAAATCTTCCAACTATTGTTGCCTGAAACTGATGGAATATCTCTTCAAGGACTATAATTTCTAATATGTAATATTATATTGTCTACATGCTTAACTATGTACAAACATTTTAACCACGTGCTCAGCTCAAAGACAATAAAAACATTATTCCACAATTTTAGCTCGATATATAAAAAATGAGGCAAAACCTTAAAAAATGGAGCAAAATCCTCTTTTCCTGCGGAGAGTCGGCGCCTATGATAAGCATCAACTGAGATGGCTTAGATCCATAGATAAGATACATCTGTCAACAATGTCACTTAACATTGTTATAAGTAATAATACTTGATAAATAGGTAACAGTTAATCCAGTTAGCTCCATTATTTTGCATTCGTTAATCATTACTTCGTTACAAACTGGCAAAACTACATTTTCACTCATTACAACCACTCACTACTTATAAAACACACTTCCCGTAGGTACAATCGTTTCCAATAACAATGGCACTCTTTAAAATTTTGCAATTTCTGTTGAACCAGCTGACATATTCGTAATGACATCTACTTTAAACTTTAAACATTAGTTGTTTCACTCACCAATAGAGATTTAATGTAATCTGTACTCAGACCTTCCAGAAGTTCAAAAACAGATTTGTGGCAGTGTCATTATTATCGCAAAAGCATGTACAGTTGGATAAAATGCCTATATATTATAAGAAAATCGACCGAAAGGAATAGGCAAGTACTAATGGATAATAAAAAACTTTTAATGCACCCGTGCCAGTCTTGTTCCATAACCTAGAAAACCAAACCGGCGAAAACATCTGTACCCGGCACAAACTCCTTTATTTAATAACTATAAAACGTTTAAAATTACAATAAGGCACTAAATACTGAAGAAAACCACAAAACTACAACGTAAACACAGGAATTGAAATATGACATGACAGCAAATTTTACCGTTGTCTTGTTGGTTGCCTACTCTGACTCTGTAAAGTTCTATCATAGTTCACCCTGTATATTTGAATTTGTTAAACGTATTGTGTTTGTTTTTATTGTTTTGTCTGTTTTATTGACTTTTATAAAATATTTTATGTATTATTATTAACCCAGGTTTTACTCAGCTGTGATCCATCCTATGCGGACCATTTAAAATTTCCGAATGCTTGAACCTGAGCTTGAATAAATTTACTGACTTTATTCCGGCGAGTTTCTGATTGCCATTCGATTAAAACTTATTCTAATGTTAATTAAGAGCTCAAAAGAGGCCGACGAAAAAACGAAAACTCTCGCACAGACATAAAAATTTGCCGACAAGAAAAACACCACGAAGTGGCCATTAAACAGTCGACAACAATTAACCGGGGGAGTGCATTAATACAAGCCAGTCCATTTTTATTGTTTCGGGCGAAAGATCGCAGGGGCGGTTTAACACAATAAGGGCGAGTGGAAGAACACAATCACATCCTGTACAATGGATGCTGCGTAATTAAGTATGCAAATTTTATTTTGGCCTTAGCATGTGAATCTGAGGAACAAAGAAGCATTCAATTGTGGGGCTGCGAGACCGGATTGGCGAAGACTATGCTTCAAAGCGAATTAAATGAGCGTCTACTCCAAGATGCGGTTCCACGTTGTTTAGATTCTCTAATAGCTTCGATGTGTTTGAAATAAATTACGGAATCCGCACATCTTGTACAATCTTATTTTGCAATCTAAGTACTTCTCCGGAACAGTAAACATTATTTAAGGTCGGGCTTTTATCTGGAGGAGGAAAGTCATTTGCTAGCATTTCTTTAAAGTTGAGGCTCGAATGAAGTCTCATTAGCAACATAAATAAAATTGTGTTTGTCTTTTTTCTGGGAGGTGGACTGATATCAACAGCAGAAAGTGAAAATATCTGTAACGATACACCGATAAAAAAATGTTAGATTTACTCAAAAACTGTTAGATTAACAGTTTTTCACGGTTATATGTGGCGAACCGAAAAACTAACTTACAACCTTTTGCATAGCCCGGCGCATTCACCAAAACTTACAATCGCATTTAAAATTTACGTATAAGTACCTAAAATTCTCAATAATTTGTAGAATAGAAAGTTTCATTTTATTGCTGATAGTTCATATTTGTTAACATGCTGAACAAATATGCTGGAGTTTTTTTATACATTTTCAGGTATTAACAATATTGTAGGTGTAATTCAACGGTGGTTGGGGCTTTAGCCCACAGAGTAGTTAGTTTCACACAATATTGTTAATACCTGAAAATATATAAAAAACAATACATAAAAAGTATTTTTTTTATTTTAGTAGATCGTTATGATGTTTAAATTCATTGACAGATTAATCAGTTTGGCATTGCCGACATTTAATTTCAAATAATTTTAATTTATTATTGGTATAATAATTTTTATAGTTAGATATTTAACGCAACTTAAAGGAGGCCACCTGAAGAAGCAAGCCTAAAATTGCAGAAATAGGTCAGATCTCATCTATTGTGGTTGAATTTTTGAGTTCCCACTGTCAAGAAGCTAGATATCTATAGAGTGTTTTCATTAAACCAGGTTAGTAAATTTAGATAGAATAATTTCTTTAGATAATTATTGAATAGAGCTTTATCTGTGGAATTGTTCATTAGCATGCCTAGATGTTTGGTATCAGAGAACATACATATGACTTCATTGATAGGAATTGTAGGAGATTTGATATATATTAGCTTAAAATCCCTTTCTAAAACAGTAAAAAATATGCTGGCGTCCTGAAGAAAACCATGTGTCTGATATTATAAGACATAAAACCTTCAATGTTTTGTAGAACAACACTGGCGTTTTATATAAAAAAAACTAAATTAAATAAACAGAAAATGTTTGATTTGCTTCGTATCTGGAAGATCAGCAACCGGCGAATATGCAACAGCTTCATATCTGGAGGATCGGCGACCAGGCGCAGATTTAATTAACAAACTCCAAGGACCTTATAGTTTGATTTATTGTAATAATTTACAATATAATGTATTAAAATTTGATTGGCATTAGATATATTACAAAATTAAAATTAATTGTCGGTAGATATATTAGTTTACACATCTGTTTTTAAATAAAAAAAATTAAATAGGAGGCATGCTCCAACAGTCATACTGTAATATTTAAAATGCGACTATAGAGACACAATTAGCATTATTAACACATACTGTATTAAAGTTGTGTATGTATGAGGACCACTAAGTTCAGCATGTGACCAACAGATGTAGTTCCATGTTGCATCACATCTACTCAGTTTCCCTTCTATCGGATAAGTCGTCGGTTGTCTCACCTACTATGGCATATTGAGGAGGGCTAACAAGCTTAAAAGCGGTATATGTCTGGTGTACTGCTAATGGATGACTTTGACAGTTTCCTATAAGACTATTTTTATATGATCGGTAGAGTAGTAACTTACTTTAGAAAGGAAGACAATATAGCAAGAATACTGAAATACTACGTACAAACATAACTTTTTCTCATATTAAGTATAGAAGTTTTCCTGATTTCAAGTAATTTTTATTCTTAAATGAGGAATATACATATAATTTTATTTTACAAGAATAAGTTAATCTTAGATTAGATATTAGTATATAGCTTTGTTTCCGTGTAATTTCCATAGTATGGAAATAAATAAATAAATATTACTATAATTATCTACCAATAACGACACCTTTAAAGAATTAAATAAATGCTTAATTTAATTAAAGTTATAATTATTGTAACAAGTTATTACAAAAACGCTTCCAGGCAACCTGTTTAGCATAAATCGAATTAATTTAATAGCATTTATAAATACGTATTTCAACGCTTCGGCCCGCGATTGATCGCATATGATAAATGATAAATGTACGCTGTAGATTTGATTGAAACAATATCGATAGTGTGCCTAGTTGACATGGATCTGGTTCAGATTAACATAATAAATTATTTATGCACCGTGGACAAGGACATAAATCAACTATTTCTAGATAAAGCGACATAATTCAGTACATAAAAGTTTATACCTTCATTGACAAAATCGCGTTCAGGGGAATTCGTATGAACAAAACCATTTATCCGTTTTATTGGTTGTTATTTAATTCGCAATTGTTAAATTCGTTAATTTATTTTAATATTGTTACTGTCGGTGTGCATTATATGGCACTGATTTATTTATTGCGGCTTTGAACGCACGTGTTTGATATAAATTTTCCTTTTGAATTCACGAAAATATAATGGAATTATTTAAATATAAATTAGGTGGATGCAGCATGGGACTGTCCCGCGAATAGACTTATTGATCGTAGTTTGAAATTCAGTAACTGAGAATATAAGAAATTGTTCTGCTGATTTACTTTCACTTGATGAAGTCGTATTTTTATGATTGAATAATACAGTATGCGCCAAAAGTATGGAATAAATTCAATAAAAACGAAACAATTATTTCCTCGAACAGATCGATTTTTAATTTAAAACATACATATTTTAACGTAAAATGCGATTTTCAAATGTCATTTGTTTTCGAGTAATGACGTCATCGATTTTTTTTTAATGGCGACACCATATTTTTTTCCTTGATTCCGAAAGATCGATTTAAATAATCATATTCTGTCATTGATGTACTACTGCATAATTATTACAATATCTATCTTCTTGTTATCAAATCATCATGAGTAAGTTACCAATACCGTAATACCTACGGTTATTTGTAGAATTCACTCTGCTGTTCACTCTTTAAGGATCAACCTGTATAAATCACTGGCCATTTACAATAGTAATAAATATAACAGCACTGAACAATCAATCCCGGAAGCTTTCAAGAAATCTATATAAGGATGTAATACATAACGAGACTTAATTTAATATCTCATAAAAATATTATAATACGATTCAACCATGTTTGGTGTCTAAGGTGTGGGATATCCAATACAGACGTATTTAGTATATCGCAAAACAAGAGTAGTTTATAGCTGAAGATGAAGTTGGAAAAAACTATGACTCATACTTAATATAACGTCTAGAGAAGCATATTTTTTATTTATATCATTATCAATGACCTGTAAGCTGGTTGCTAGATTATTCTTTTTCATATTTATCAATTATATTCAATAAGTACTCAATTATGTTTTTATACAAATACTAAGAAGTAGCTTTAATAACATTTCAAGTGTTTTTTACGAATCAGAGTTGAAAATTAATTAAATAATTTACATAGTGTTCAAAGTATAATGGAATAAATAAAGTTATTTAATTTGGGACGTCAAAATGTCACAATTTAACTAAATTTGCATCCAAATGTGATATTAAATTCAAAATGTTGATATATTTTGCCCTAACTGGTCAAAAAGTGTTTTTGCTTAAATTATCATAAACCTCTGATCAAAACTGCAAAATGATTATCAGAATTTTGATTTGGTTTGCAGACTTGCATAGCTGTTGACAATATTACATTTCGAGAGATATACCACTCTCATCGTCATTAGTAGATACCTTGAATTGGTTGGCACTTAATCGTTAATATTAATATTTTGTCACATTTAATACAAAAATAGCAGCAAATATTTTCCTGAGATTAATCCAAATAAAATGGCCTAGTGTTATATTATTTAAATGTGTTGTAACATTATACGTATTTAGTAAATAGTTTACATACAAAAATGTTTTGTTAATAATAATAAACAATCTTAGATATAAATAAATACAATACGATTTCGCTGCAACCAGTAATACAACTATGAATAATCGCAAGTATTATCTCAATCAATTTTTCACTTATAACTGTCTTCAGATTGTAAGAATAGCACAACCGATTTCATAAAAAATTATTATTCTTATTTTGATCAGTACTATCGCCTTTCGAAGTCCATGAGACTACTTTTTACTCCTATTATGTATTCCATTGTGATTAAAACTGCACTCTGCGGCTGTTATTTGTTTACATTTGCTTATTAAAATTGTAATATTAGTACAGTTTACTGGAATTGGGGTTAGTCGGAAGGCTAAAGTACGAAATGATTGAAGGACAATCACTGCAGAATCTAGACAATAGACCTTATACATAGAGAGATAGCTGCAACTGACAAGTTCGTCGAGCAGTGGAGGGTGGAAAGCGTCCGAGCAGTTTCCAAATAGGTACCTCAATGAATGTCAAGTGATACAAATGGTGGTCGTTGTTACAGGCATTCCCTAATTCTACTTCTCGCGACAAGACGTATCCTTAGTAATAATTAGATGCTGATATTGTAGGATTATTCAGTGTTTCTGAGTCTCAACAACATTATTTTAACATTTTAATTAAGAACCCCATAAATTCGACTCCACTGGATATTTTGGAAATCAAATTAATTTGGTTTCTAATGTCATAGCAGTTTAAATAAAATGGACGAAATACAATTTTTTTTTAGTAATAACTGTATAAAATATATATGCTTAGGTATCTACTCAAGAAGTCAAAATATAGAAATAAGTACATTAATATGGAATCTGTAAAATGATTTGTTTCCAAAATACAATTAATATAAGATTAACTATTCTGATACTATACTGATTTGTATTTGTGAAGTTTTAGTTGCTAATTGCTAGTAACTATTTATTGTAGCATTGTATTAAAAAATTAAATAAAAATAAATCAAACTTCAATTATTAATGGGAAACGAAATATCAGACAAAAATATATATAAAAGGATCTTTAGAATCGACAGATACAAAAAAATGTTCTGGGAATGTCAGAGGCGCGCTTTATGTAGTTAAAGCAGAAAAACCTCAGATATGTATTTTTTAGACATATAGCAAAATTTAACGTAAATTATCTCCAACAGGTTTCGTGAAATTTAAGATAAAATCATTTGTTATTCATGTTAAGACACTGTATCTCATTCGAGGCATGTGCGAGTTCATGGTAATTTAGAGTTTTTGTTAATTTTATCCTTTTTGAACACATTTTTAGAATATTTATTGCTTTATTTATTATTAATTTTTTCTAACGTAATTTTAAAAAACATATCGTACAGAATGATTTATTTTCGGTGTAGATTCCTTTGTGTATTACAAATTTAGGTGCGTTTAAATTTAATATCCTTCTAATATGGCAATGGCCATTTTATCCTAATATAGCTTAGCCAAGGTTTTCAAGCTCAAATACAATTGTTCTGCTCTCTATTGATACAATTTACAAGCATTCAATGGCTCACGATTAATAAAAGTCTATTTTGTTATTTCAAGAACACGTTTCCGTGCTTACACGCCATAGAATTATATTTTGTATATTTGTGTTTCAGATTGCGGCTGAACATAACTTAGTTATTAACAGCATAATGCAGTATTGTTGTGTTTGCCGTTTTATACGAGTTTTATTAGTGTCTCACGACTAACACAGTTTCTATGACAATGCTCTGCAATAAAATTTAATTTGTATACACGATATTAACTACGGTCTCTTGGTGATTTCATGGATCGCAGCTGAATTTATTATAATTGAGATTTTGCAGATTACGCAATTAATAACTACTTTAATATTCCCATTCGAGAATATGGCTGAATTACTGTTATACCATCAAATAAAGCATTGTTATCAGATTCGCATGCAGCAGATTTTATTAATATGTTAATTATATCAAATTATGCAAATAGGAACCAATTTTATCGATTTATTTCATTGGAAATTGTCAATTTCATACCGTGAAGGTACAACCAATAAATTTGAATCCGTTTTAATAATAAATTTTATATTCAGTTTCATTAACAATGTGTTGCCGTGAACTGCCAACAGTAAATTAAAACGGTGGCATATTTGCGCATTTCTGTGAATACTATAACAACATTGGGAAAATATTGACATGTCTTTTAAGGCTGTAATGTTCGCAATTTTACAAAGCCGTTTTTAGACGTCCACGCGCTTTCATATTTCTCCTCAATGGAAATTCGTATTAAGATGGAGCAAGTTTTAATCAACTAATAAAAGTCTATTTTACTAGACAGCAGAGCCATATTTAAAAAAAATTAGATCTGAACAATATTTCGGTCGCAATATTGCCCACATTTAGGACTGCGGTGAGACGTTGTTAGGCACTATTATATAAAAAGAAAGCTGTAGGCTAGTAAAACAAGTCGTCATATAACAGACAATTGCCTCAGATTTCAATTTTTTGCATTTATATTCATGAAATCTGTCCGCCAAGAAGACATGTTTTGCTAAATTTATGCATACAATTGCCTAACTTACAGGGGCACAAAGTTAAATTTGCCGTTAAAGGTGCAGATGGGCGGTGCCTGATAAAAGCTACACTGTTTGGCCGAACATTATACCCTTAATTTGACAAAGGCCATGAAACAGAACAAACCTATATTAGCAAAATTAGTTAATTTAATGATACAGCCCTACATAGAAATAAGTAATCCCGACTAGCACAATTAACTGTTGGAACGTAGCTACTTCTATTGTAGATACAGTGACTCAAACTGTATAAGAATGGGATGAGGTAAGCTCAAATTGTGAATTTTGTAGTTATGATACCCTCTGGTCTTTAATATTGTTGAACGGTTGATTTATCCAAATTCAATTCCCGGCTAACCTGCCGTATGGAATTTCGTGGAATATGTTCGAAAAACTGTAATAGTCTGGCTGTATTAACATTGTTTCTTACCCTTCGGTCAATTATTTGATTCTTCCGAACGGAAAATGCATCTTCATTTCGTCTCAAGGTTGCCTCCGATCATGTAAAGGTTCTCTGATCAGAAATGAGGCGCTCTGGATATCTTTCTCGATATCCCTCTACATCTCTCCTTGAATTTTTTGTGACTCGCCGTAAATGAGCAAAATATCAACTTTTTCTGAATGAGAAAAGATTTTGTAAGTTTGACGCCCGTGTTGAGTAATGACAATTACTTTGTGACATTTCCTCTGAACATTTTCAGACCAGATGTGAATGACATTTGTATAACACCATTTGTATACCTACGTAATATAAATATTAAACTTTATCAACTGAATTCTGAGATGCTTCTAACTGCAAGAAAAATGTAGCATGTTTAATATTGCATTTTTCTTAAAAGAATTTTTAAAGTCGGAACCTAAGACGTGTAGGAGGCAAACAGGGAAATATCCGAAATTAAAAGTTTCTGGGAACTGTCAGGCTAATATAACGCAGGCTGTGAGAAATAAAATTTAATGAAGGAAAGCTGCACATTTCAGTTTAAAATATTCAGCATTCATTTTACCGCTTTTACTCCCACTTACACAAATCAAAATATCCCAGTAAAAAACCGTGTAGTAAAGTGGTAAATCTACAAACTATTAAGCAATGTCGATCTATATTTTAGCCTACTATTATCATGCAAAACTCGTAAGAAATTTTTCATGAATATTTGTGGAATTATATCGATTTTTTGGACATATCCAATGGCTAGTACGTATCATAAAGAAAACAACTATTATAGAGCTGAAATTCAAGAAATGGGTGAAAATATAGTACTATTCAAGCTACTACAAAGCTAAAATGCTACAAAAATATGGGCAACAAGCCGCATCAAAATCGGATCATTATTTTGAAACTCGTTTCTACTTTAACAATCTCATAGACTGTATGCAAAAGCGTTGCCAGGCAATCATTGAAGTGCGAGTAAGACCCATAGTAAACTTTTTCTGTAATTGTTTTAAGGATTTGAATTTTGTATTAAAATCTACAAAAATAAAACTTTGCCAAAACCTGAAAATGCTTTCGAAGGAGTAACAAAAGAAGCCATTCGTATAAAAGAA
The DNA here is from genome assembly GCA_025584915.1 of Monochamus saltuarius. NCBI lineage: Eukaryota > Metazoa > Arthropoda > Insecta > Coleoptera > Cerambycidae > Monochamus > Monochamus saltuarius. The sequence goes on along the minus strand of CM046723.1, from coordinate 612,523 downwards.
TTAATTAGAAATTACAAAACTGTTTTGCTATTTTCTTAATAACGTTTGGTGTTCTTACAAATTAATTGCATAATCAATGAAGATGTAATAGACAAGGGGCGTGTAGCAATACGAGAGAATTTGATAAACCGTTTCATAAATACAAATCGCCTGTTTGCGTTGTTAAAATCATGGAGAACGGAATGATAAAAATTAATTATGAAAGTATCCCGAAAATGGCAGAAGATCCGCGGATATATAAATCAATAAGCAAGCCGCTCATGCGATAAAGCCCTATTAAAATACACCGAACAGTGGATTAGCGTATTCGTCCGGACTAATTTTACTAAAATGTTTGCTCATTCGCTCATAAAATATGTTTATCTGATTTACTAGATTGGAAATTAATTATTTGGATTTATATTCGTTTTCAGAGGGGCGCTTAATAGGTTTTTATTTATAAATAGCTCTGCATTCATTCATTCTCATTGAGATCATTATTTATCTGAATATTTGAAAAACCAGTACTACTCATAATAAATCGAAAATAATTGGAATATTAAACCTATTTTTATTATTGTTGGTGTTTCACTTCTTTTCGGAGGTAAATTTGTACCAAAAGTGTTCACAGAGTTCTTATCAAATACATCAAACAAGAACAAGTTATAACGCCCATTATCTACCCCTTACGTAACGAATTAGGTGTGTTTATGGACGACAACGCTCGACCACATCGCGCAAGAAAGGTTCAAGAGGCACTCGAAGCAGGACATATTAATAGATTAGGCTGGCCAGCCAACTCTCCTGACATCAACCCTATTGAAAACATGCGGGATTTCGTTACTAGAGCCATTCATAATCATATTCCTCCAGCTCAGACTGCAGATGAGTTAGTCGTGGTGGCAGAAGAGAAATGGAACAATATTCCGCAAGAGATCGTTAACCGCTTGATTATCTCAATGCACATATATGTCAATATGCTATTGGAGCGTGGTGGAGATCATGCCGATTATTAGTGAATTAGAGCACTTGCTTTGTTACTTCTTTTGATTTAAGAAAATAATAATGTTAGAAATGTCCCACATTTGCTGGTTTTTAATTTTTAAGTACTCAGTTTATCGAACATATTCTTTTCACAAAAAAGATTTACAAAACAATATACTTTTATAAATGTATTTGGTTTTTCTGACAAAAGAATCTAACTTCATCGTTCTGTATAAAGAAAAACTGGAGATGTAGCATATTAAAAAAATATAATTAAATATTTCTTATCAACATTTTGACGAAATTTTCACTGATACGTAGTTGTTCCTTTTTACTACGTACTTTACGTAAAGTAAATATAGTTTAATTGTCCAATTCCTATGTCACATTACGTGAATGTATTGAAGCATTATTTTATCTCAATATGTCAGGAGCCGCCACTGATCGCGTACTGCAATATGAATCAGTGTTGCAGAAATGTCACTCCGAGGCGGGACAGCGGGTGGTTGGCAAATGCAAGGCACTTCATCTCCTTATTTATTTACGCAGGTTGGATTCATTAGTTAAGTGATTACTAGACATTTCAGGAGAACTTAAGCAAAGTTAATTCAAATAAGCTTCTGAAAAGATGACTGCAACTTTGGAACTTTACCTGACTCAAATTGCTTAGTTTGATTATACTCAAATAATTACGTTTGGTAACTGGGTAAGGTCTACGAGTCGACTATCGAGCTAAATAAACTGAAACTTTCAGCTTAAATCCGCAGGTGAAAAACAGCAACGAGTCTGTGTTAAATTCAGTTTATTATAAAATAGTTTTTTCTACAAATACGTTAAAACTACAATTTTTAACACTCCTTTGTAGCATTAAAATTATTGCCTTAAAATGATCACTTTAAAGCACTAGTGCCTTAAATGTCAAGTTGTAATAGGAAATTTGTATTTTCTTTATTAACATGAATACTTATATTACAATTCACACAATCTGAAAAATTAAAAACTTCCACAATTCTACCACTATCAACTGAAACTACCGCATTCCTAGTTGACGTTTGAGCAGAGTCCGCTGATTGATAGCACTGAAAGCAGTTTTCGGGCAATCAAATTTTTACTTTCCAACGAATTTTAGATGTATGCCTCGTCGACTGTTGAAGATTTTCATCCCCATGCCGCTTAATTGTCGTTAAATTTGCCCCACTATCCGCTAGTAAGCTTAGCTTGCCGACGAACGACGAAAACAATGTCCAGTGTAGAGGTATAGAGCAGCAGGAAATTTGCCAAACGTATTCATTCCCACAGGGTTTTTCGGACACTTGCCTTTCACATACTTTAGGAAAAGTCTCCGATGTCCCACATTTGCTGAACGAAGAACAATGTATCTCCGGTAAAAATCCAAATAAAATTCTTCAACGATAGTGAAATTTTGTGGAACCATGGTTTTTTATTTATTTATTTATTTATTTATTTATTTATTTATTTATTTGCAATACACTGTCCAGACAGAATCCAATTATAGGACAGGAAAAAACAAACGAGTAATAACAAATACATACAAACAAAATAAAATCGGGTATACAAAATTTACATACATATTAAAATTAATGAAAAAATGCATTTTTAATATTTTCAACATTACAAAAAAATAAATCTAAGGTATTATGCACTAAGAAATAATTGTAACACATAACAAACATTGGAGCATTATTAAGAGCATTAGTCCTGCATGTGGGAATATGAAACATAGAAGAACGAAAACGCGTTACTAAATTAGGTGGTGATAATTTAATATAAGAAAGAAGTTCCGGGCAATCAACGAAATTATTTAATAACTTATACAGAAAAACTACGGAGTAATATTTACGACGTAAAGACAGTTCAAACATATTAAATCGGGATAACAATTGTTCATTGGAAAATCCAACTGAGGGATATACCCCATCATACCTAAACCATAAGTATTTAGCAAATCGTCTTTGGGGTCTTTCAATGTTTTTGAAATGACATTCATAGCAAGGATTCCAAATAACAGAAGCAGCTTCAAGCTTAGATCATACAAATGCATTATATAATACTATAAGCGTACCGTGCCCTTCAATCCTAAATTCTTGATAGCCTTGCATACCATGCTGTCAATATGATCAGTAAAAGATAATTTAGATGAAAAACACACTCCCAGATCTTTATATTGCGTAACAGAGTTAAGTTTCTGGTTGTTTAATGTGTAATCAAATTTAATAGGAGCTAGTTTTCTAGTAAATATCATGGCATTACATTTGTTAATATTTAGAAATAGATTATTATGTAAACACCATTGATTAATCACTGCAATATCGCGTTGGAGCAAAGAGATTCAATTGTCGTAAATAATTTCAAGTCATCAGCATACATTAATGAGCGGCAAGATAGATCGCATGTGATGTCATTTATAAAAACGTCAAACAATAGGGGACCAAGTACAGAACCTTGAGGTACTCCTGAAGTCACTTCTATTTGGTTTTGGTACCTGATATCTTAACCAATATTGAACTGGAAGTGCCACAATTTCCAAGTTGACGAGAGTCAACTGGCAAAACTCTCTACGACAGGCACCAAATATTCCCAAAATAGTAGCTACTTTCATCATAAGAACTATTTCAAGAAGTTTCACGATCATGAAAGAAGCTCTTTCAGTCAAAGCTATAGAGATGTGTCGAAAATACATCAATCTGCGGCCTAAAAATGCCGTTGGCAGATTGTTCTTGTTATATATGTCTGGAAATTACTACACATGTAGACATCAGCACAATTCCGAAAACGTGTCCAAAAGTAATTGCATTTCTTGGGTTCTCTGATCCAGAAAGTTTTACCAGACATGAAATGAGGCGTTCGTCGGCAACATTACTGGCCAATGCTATATATGATTAAAAATAATATAAAATAAGCAATTGCTTTAAACGTAATACAATCTCACAGAAAATGGACTAAATATGGTGACGATTTGAACGTTTATGTTTGCCATGATCGCAAAACGCTTAATTAAAACTAATACGCTGTGAAAACTACGACTATTAACCGAAGGAAACTGCTTTACCCATCAAGTAATTCAAAGGGACGTTTATTACCTAAAACTATTTTTCTGAGGTGTTCTGTCTAAATAAAATCCCTTCGTTTCTGTTTGTATATGGACGCTGTCTACTTCGCTGCTGCGGACAAAATCGTTTGAAAGTTATTTAGCCGCAGGTTTATAAATATTTGCTTAGGCTCCTTTGCATTATCTCCCTTAAGGGTCACTTTAATTGTTTTACTTCACAAATAACCCTAAGAAGATTTCAATACCAGAGTACCTAACTTGATATAAATTTAATTTCTTATAAAATAATTCAGTTTGGTTTGTGTTCAAACTCGGTTTTTGATATAAAATGTACTATAGTTAATATTAAAAGAGCAAACATTTGCACTAGTTCCTAGTAAATGCACATATATCCAAATAATTATATTTTATCAATAATAATAATAGGACATTCCACCCAAAACTGACCATGCAGTGACAAATTCACGTTTATATAATCCATCACACAATAACATGTATTGTAACATTGCTGCGTTTACAGGGAAGTAAACGACAACGTAATCAACAAACTATGTAATTGTGTGTGTGTGTGTTTTAATAGGAAACTTCTACAGTATGTTATAGTGTTTTAAAGATCACCGTATTTAAAACCATATTTCTGTAAACAAAATATGCCGTATTTTATGTAGAACAAACACATTATAAAGAAATGTAGGACACTGAATTTAAGTCATTTATATAAATTTTAAAATTGCACTGGGCATAGCTCCGAACCCTGTGGAACACCCATCCGCACAATATACTACAATACATATATAGCAACATATTGAGTTGCATTTTTAAGTAAAATTTGTACCCAGTTAAGAGATAAACATCATACTTGGAATCGATGTAATGAAATGGATCCCAATATAACATTTATCTTTCTTAAGAACTAGTAGACTTTTTTATAAATAAGAAAAAGGTATACATAGTTTCAGATATAAAGAGTTACCATTTTCTATATAAAGATTATTTCTCAACATATTAAATAATCAGTCAACCTTTCTTTTGGGTGCATTTATGAAAGAATCATTAAGTAATAAATAGTAAGAGTTTCGAACACAGTCTAATTTAGATTGTGCCACCCCATACACAGGAATGTAATAGCTGGCACGTTACCATAGCTACCAGAAACTGCAATCCCCATTGTTACTGGTTATTGTTAATTAACCACGGATGCCACAATTAACTTAATTGACGTATTGTCTGCCGCACGTATACTACAGACTCCAAAATATTTAAATTACAATGATTGAGCTCACTTGTTTTACTCACGTTATGAAAATTAATATCGCTAACTATATTGTTAAATCGCAATGATCAATGCCTTAGATATTATTGAATAATTTGGTAGATTTTTGTATTTTTTAAGTAGATTTTTGAAGCAAACTAATGAATGATGGTGGTATTTTTTGGCCAGAAATCAAAATAAAAGGACACATCAAGAAATAAACGTGAAGAAATAAAACACAGACCATTTTTCCCTTTACACCGAAAGAAATACAATATACAGGGTTATAGTTAGTCATAGTTAACCCTATATCTGTAAAAAAATTATAAAATGCTTAGGTGTAAGTCGATGTTGTCGTTTTGTGTTTTTAAGAGTACCTGTTAAAAATATACAACGTATTCTGCAAGATAATATAGAGAAATTACATACACAATAAAAAATTCGTATATATTTTCCAAATGTTATCAGAAAAAATAAGATGAATACCTACCTATATTGTGCAATATTTAATGAAAAGAAATGTACCATAATACTGTTTTCGATGGACAAATCTATTAGATCAATTACAAATAAAAATATAAATAATTTTCAAGATACATTACAGTAATATTTTTTTTTTCTGTACTTAATGATTTTAGAGGTTTCTATATACCTACTTACCTCGTAAAACTCGGTAAGGTCACTCGATCTTTATATAGTAATAAAAACCAACGTGTGTTCAATATAAAATAGATAAGTCGTAAAATGTTACAGCCTGGTCCATGGTAAAATATTGAAAAGGCTGTACGAGAAAAGTCTCATTTAAAATTTAAAATTTTCATTTCTATAATAAAGATTACATCATGTTGGAAAAGAGGCAGAAAAACATTTAAGTACCTGTTGAAATTCTCCAAATAAACGGCTTTTCTTTACTTAATTAATCATTACCGCGGGCGATTGTGTTATGAGCAGTTTAATTTGTATTTAAAATTTATTTTTGTTTTATTTTCTTTGTAATCATGAAATTTAATATAATATCAGCCAACATGAAATTAAATTTATTTAATACCCTTAATACCTACTTGCAATGAAAATTTATTTATTATCTCAGTGATTCTCAAACTTTTTACATATGTTATATTTCCCATTCCAGTGAGAACACAAGATATATCTTTTATTTCTATAGGAAAGGTTAATATTTGTTTAAATATATTTAATAATAATTTGTAGTTCACCACTTTTATATACAATAACTGTGCCCAATTTTACATTTTTAAGGACACTTTTAACATTCGTCTTTAAGCTAAGCACTTAAGTAGTGCAGTATTTTTCTCTTAAGTGTCTTTTGTATTTAATTAATATTTTTCATGAAATACAGTGGTAATGTATTGTGATAAATCAGTTGGAGTGTAGTAAAGATGGATAATGACCAAATTCTGGATAACTATGATTGTGAGTAGAGAATCTGGTTTATATTTTCAATTTATTGGTGAGGTATAGGAATGGCAAAGGGGAGTAGATGACCATTAATATTTTCATAAGTAAACATATTTCAATCATTCTTTGACATGTCTAAAAATTCTAGTTAACTTTGTTGGAGCCAATTCGAAGACATTAGTGTAACACTAGCAACGCTGTGGAATTCACATCCACCATGACTTAAAAATATTATATAGTATCGGAGACGGATCAGCGGTTCCCAACAAGTTTTCTATTGAAAAATCACGAAATTTACTTAAAATTTTATTTTTTTATTCCTTATTTTTTTGTAAAATACTATTAATTATGTGTTCTACATAGTGACCTGTAAGTACTGCTGGTTAAAATATTTGTACTTATTTAAGATTCACCATGTATAATAAGTTTATCTATATATGATGTTTACCTTTTATGTTGTTCGGGACACCATAAAGGTAACATGTATAATCTTCAAAAACTTTATATTTTCAATTTATTCATTAAATTTAGGGAAACTGCAATCGAAACTATTAAGATAACTTTTCCTACACCTTATCAGTGATCTGTGTCGAATTCAAATTTTAGAACGATTATTCACCTGTTTTATTGAAAATATCGTAGGAGATCTCTAATATATCTGTGGCTGATTCAGTTTATAGAATTTATTGATGCAATTTGACATGTTTATGATAGGACACTCTGTATGTATAGTTGCAAGTAAGTAATTTCCTTTTACACGAGTACTGATAAACGTTTATGTAGTTCACATACTCATGATAACGATTTTAAGTAGTTCACAGAAAAATAAAATTTTAATTTTCTTGTTTTACAAAATGATACTGTCGAGTATGTGATAACGAGAATAGTATTAAGTTAATTGATTGGGGTTGTTAATGGATCTTGGAAAAAATATCAACAAATTTAAATAATCGGTATTGGCAATATGTTTTCATCATTATTTGATGACACTACGTCAGCACAGCAATGATAAATTGAGAATTAAAGAAATCTTATGTATTGTAAAGATTAATTTATTATCTTCTAGTTATGGACAAAAAATAATGTCATTCCATTATTAAAACTTCGTAGGAGTCAGTACTTTTTTCACTACCTTCATCCCGATAAAATAATTTAGCGTTTCCTACTTCACCTCCGGCCACTTTGGCCACAATTACCTCACCTTTATGCAATATTCTGCCAATATTAGTGCACCAACCATTAGAATCGTTTCCCCCTCGCACCAGGTGTTTACCAATCATGTTTACATGAAGGCTCGCTGCATCTGTCTCAACCCATTTGAATTTTTCTTTGAACGGACTACATAAAATCTAAAAAACAGCTTATCAATTATTTTGAACATACCGTAAACAACCCACAGGCTTGTCTTGTAATTATATTGGACTCATGCATAAGCTTGTAGCGTTTTTATTAAATAGTATTTATTCTTAATAAACTAAATACACAAGTCATTCATTGTTGGAAATTCAGCGGTTTGTAAATGAAGAATTTACCAAGTTTATAGTATCGTGTAGTAGCAGAGCTACCTCTAGCGAGCGGCCATTCGCTACTCCATGCCGGATTAAAAGGTCACAGAGAAGAATCGTTCTACATCGCCGTAGAAACTATTGAATGCTAGCCACCTCTATCGCGAAACAATGATAACGTTATGTTGCAAACACAGAATTCCAGGAAACAATTACAATACCAGGTGTAATTCAATGCTGGTCGGGGCATTAGCCCGCATAGTAGGTTTTTCCTGGAATTCCGTGTTTGGAAGTTAACAGTAGGTATGATCGTTAGAAAGCGAAGCACGTTTAAGTCTCAGTCTAAGTAAAGATCAGGAGAATAAAGATAGATAGAAAAAAAAAGTCATGACGTCAGTAGTATGAGCGTTACTTTTTTCAACTGTAGCCTCATGATGAAGTAGGTTCCTTTTTTTCTGTTAGGGATAAACCATCCTTTTTTGTTCTTGACATTGGAGTAAAGACAGAATTCTTCATCAAGTGGCCAATTCTGGGAAGTTTTATCTGATGGACCCTGTATTCAAGATATGTCAAGTTTAAATAGTCAAACTTCAGGAATAGATTCCTCACAAAATTTTAACCTTGTACCTCCTATCTCGGTCTCCAACAGATGCAGTTGATAGTTGATGAAAGACAGCGACCGGTAGACCGTATATCAGCTATATTCGTGGAAAGGATTGGCACTCCCTCTGCGGGTATGGTAGAATGGAAGAATGTTGACTAGTGTCAGTGTGAGAGATTGATACCGGTTGACGTTTTAACCATCCTCTTAATTAATCAGGTTTTCCAGATTTTCTTCACTCCTACACTGAATGGAGTTTAGGACCTACCAACGTAAGTCGTTTCTATGCGCAAATGTGGCCTACTTAATAATAATATGCCACCCCCTCTCCCGCACAAATTTCCGACGTCTGGGCTAATCCTCGTGATTAGAATGAGGAGTAGAAATATTATTATTATATACATATAATATCTAGGAAGGCTGGCTTTAAAACAACATTGCCTAATGTCAAAGATATCGGTTCATTATAGAGACAGCCTTAAAGTTTGGATACTTTACAGGTTTTTTTGTTATTACTCATAAAGTTGGCCATGGATCTCAAATTTGTTTTTACGAGCATATAGGCCTCCAACAATGCAACAAAAAATATTTAAAGATTTTTGACGTGTCTCGCATATTAAGCGAGATACATAAAAGTGGCCCTCTTATGTGAGACAGCCTGTATATATCAATAGAATATTGATTAGTGCCTAACAATTGATTGTACAAACAAAAAATGCTATAAACCTTATGCATGGTTCAAATAATATACTTAGAGGGTTAAGAAAATTACTAATTATACTTACTTTTATACATTTAAAAACAGTATAGCCTACAATACTTGGAATAACTGTTGTATTACCGGGATATATCGTAACAGTACAAATTCCGTAGCTATGAACATAAACCTGACCAATATATGTTATTTTATTGTTTATATCGTGTCCACCTTCGATGGCATCATATGGTATGTCACCTGTATAATCCCTCCAGTAGTAATCTAAAATAGGTATATATATTTAGTAAACTTCTTTTAAACGACATTTAATTATTTTACCGTAAGGCAAACTACAACATGTTTTGCTCATTTTCTGCATTACAATTTCTGTAGTGGGAGCAAAAACAGTTCTAAAATGCAGATAGATATATTTATGATTAAAGTCTATCTATCACTTGATATCAACGCAATCAGTGGAATTTAAGATAACCAATATCATTGTGTGAGCAACATAAGTCAAAGTAGTATTTAAAACAAAAAAATGTGTTTAGTATTTTATCTATGTATTTTAGAAATTAAAAAAATCTTACTTCGTTTTTGTTCTCATATAAAATAATCTTTATACAAGGTGGTCACTTTTACGAGGCCCATTTCAGGAATCTCAGAGACCGATATACAGGGTGTCCCAGGTATTACTGGCATTCTTGGAAGGGATGATTATACAGTGAAAATAAATGAGATTTATCCAGATATACATATATCTAAAAGTTCATCGTTTCCGAGATACAGTGTACCAAATATTTTTAAATTTCTATTATATTCTTTACTTACTTGGAACCTCTTCGTGATAAAACAACAACAACTCTAAGTTGTAACGTAAATATTTGGATTTTTTAAAAAAAATATTTACAAATATCGTAAATAAAATTACTTGAAGTTGAAGTGAAGGTTACTTTGAAGTTTACCTATATAACATTATTCTGTCATCAGGAATCTACTGTTGTCCTATGGTGAATTAAATTAGTTACATCCTGTATTACTGAAGCATTATAGGTCTTATCACGTACAAACTACGAAAAGCAGAGGTATTTTTAAAGAATAATTAGGTATCTAAATACGATGCATTTTAAAGAACAATTATATGTAAATAACGGCTGTAAACAGAAATAAATACATATTTGTTTTCCTTTCAAAACAATTTTTAAAGGAAATATTATAAAGTTTAGTATATATTGTTCAGCATAAATTTTCCAGTGGATGTAAAACAAAAACCTACGTCAAACATATATCAAAGTTTTCATAGCCAACTTTTAATTTTCTTTTGACCACCGTATTTGATTTTGATAGTACTGAAAAAAGTGTAAAAAGGCAAATTCAACCATGTCTAATGTGTATTTGGACATTTTTGCTACCAAATATTCATATTGCATACATTGTTAACCACTTGCTCAAGTAGGCGTAAAAGACAATAAAAAAATTATTGCAGAATTTTAGATCGATATTTAAAAAATGGGGTAAAACCTTCTTTTCCTGCTGAAAGTTGGCGCCTATGATAACCATTGACAGAGATGGCAGATCCATAGATAAAGCTTATATCTGTCAATAGTGTCAACTACCATGCGGTCGTTTTTTTTGCAACGGTTCTAAATGCAGAAACAACAAAAATTAACATTCTTATTAGTAATAATACCTGAATGATAGGTATCAGTTAATTCATTTAGCTGCAGTATTTTGTATTCGTTTTTCATTATTTCGGTACAAACTGGCAAAACTGCATTTTCACTGATTATAACCACTCAGTATCGATAAATCACACTTCTCATAGGTACAGTTAGATAAAATGCCTATTAACTATATTGTTAATTTTCTCTTATCCCCTCTTAAAATATTTGTACTTGGTCATAGTTAACCCTGTATAATCTGTAATATAAGAGTTAAGCTCGTGACAACCGATTTTTGTAGCATGTAACTTATAAATGTAGCGAATGTAGCTATATCTAAGTTGTGCTGATTCTTCATGTTAAAAAATATTTGTCGCTTGTCGCCCATGTGCGCAGTTCAGTGTAATCGAGGCCTAACGTACACAAACTAACAGAAGTAGATACAAATCGTTTTTATTTACAAATTGTGTTGTACTTCATTAATAAATGTTAAGTATCAAGACTTAATTTTATTAACGATCATATATTAAAACTTCGAATGCATCGGTGCTGTGTTCTGAATTTCCTGCAGGATAATAGAGTTTCACATTTCCAACGCCACGTTCACGAACTTTCGCGACGATTGTCTCGTTTTGAGACCTTATTCTGCCAATAAAAGTTAGTATGTCATTCTCGACTCCACCTTGGACCACATGCCTGTTAATTGTGAGCACTTGGAAATTTTTTGCATCTACGTGCATCCATTTGAAGTTTTGCTTTGAGGCACTGCATAGGATCTAAAATATATTAATTATATTTATATAACAAATTTTGGTGCAACATGTTATAGGAAATATTATTGTATAAACCTTAATATTCAATTTTTAAAATAAAAATTATTTTAATAGTGGAAATCAATTGGTAGTTAACATTGCAAATTGTAGTATCATCAACATAATATTATAAAGGTTTGTACATATAAATGTATGTATGTTCGTTTGCAAGCATTTTTTTTAAATATTTTTGAAGAAACCAATGTAACGCAAGAAATAGTAAATATATACCATTGGCGTACTTAACTCGAATGAGTGACATTTTTACTGTTACTAATTGGTTGTACATAAGTTTCAACTTTAAAATCAAAATTCTTATTAAGTATTGGGCGGAATTATAAAATTTACGGTCTGTTGTAAAGAGAATTGCAGGAGCTTTCAAAATAAATATTACTCAACCCCCAATGCCATTTAAACATTTTGTGGTGAAGCTTAAACATGGGTCCGCAAAGTAACGGTTGCGGAGATATGGACCACTATTCGTTTTTCAAACATTTTTAAAATATTTTTGAAGAAACCAATGTAACGCAAGAAATAGTAAATATA